>VZTX01016595.1:0-45068 GCA_013400915.1 Pardalotus punctatus
GCTCTGGACATGAGGAGAGCAGAGTCCAGGCTACTTAGGGAACTAGTGAGAAAGGTACCCTGGGAAAATGCTTTTGCAGGTCCTGGGGTCCATCAGTGCTGGTCAATTTTTCAACACTACCTTCTAAGGGCACAGGAGCAGGCAATTCCTAAATGCTGGAAGTCAAGCAGGTGAGGCAGGCCAGCTTGGCTGAACAGGGATGTTCTCTTGGAAATAAGACAAAAATGGGAGGTGTATGCCCAGTGGAAACAAGGTCAGGTGACATGGAAGGAATACCAAGATGCTGCTCACCACTGTTGAGAGAAAAACTGTGCAGCCAAAGCGCAATCACAGTTGAAGCTGGCCGCAATTGAGGGGGACAGTAAAAAGAGCATTTTAAAATATATTAATGGCAATAGGCAGTGTAAAAATAAATGCCCGTTACAGGATGAAGATAGTCACATCACAACAGGGACAGGGACACAGCAGAGGTGTTTATGCATTCTTTGCCTCTTCAACACAGATGATGGATCAAGGGGGTCTCAGTGCCCAGAACTGGAGGACCATGACTTTAAGAATCATCAGCTCCCAGCTGAGCCTGAAACTGTGTACGATCTGCTGCTCCAGATGATTCCCTACAAATCTATGGGATCTGGTGGGATTCATCCAAGAATCCTCAAAGACCTGGCTAATGTCATCGCAAAACCTCTCTTGATGATTTTTAAGCAGGCTTGGGAATCCAGAGAAGTCCCAGCTTACTGGAAGCTGGCAAATGTTGTCCCAGTTTTCACGAAGGGCAAGAAGGAGGACCCTGGAAACTACAGGCCTGTCACAGTCTCGCTTCAGTGCCTTGAAAAGTTATGGACAAGATTATTCTGGGAGGTGTTGAAAAACACCTGAAAGACAACACAGTCATTGGTCACAGACAGAACAGGCTCATGAGAGGAGAGTCCTGCTTGTCAAATATGATTTCCTGCTACAACAAAGTAACCCACCTAGTTGATCAAGGCAACCAGTTGATGTAATCCTTTAGGATTTCAGTAAAGGTTTCAGTGCTGTGTCTCACAGTATCCTTGTGGACAAAATGTCCAGCACACAGCTGGATAAAGACATCATGTGATGGGTGAGCAACTCGCTGATGGCCAGGCACAAGTGGTTACAGTAAAAGGGGTGGCATCAGTCTGGTGACCTGTCACCAGTGGGGTTCCACAGGGCTCCACCTTAGGCTCTGTGCTCTTGTTACCCAGTTAGCTAAATCATTTCAGCCATGTTACTCTGCTGGCTCCTCCTTCTCTAACATGTAGAAGAGAAGTTATCCATCGTCCCTTTCACAGGCCTTCTACAGGCCTATTGGTCTCCCATTCATTATGACAAGCTCAATCCTCAGATCTTATCACTCACAATGATCCTAGAGTGCTCCATAATGGATCTCCAACACAAGCCCTTTTCTGCTTGTTGTGGTTATCATTGTTTAAACCCCGCTGGCAATTAAGCCCCACTCATCTTCTCACTCACTCCCTCACCAGCAGGATTAGGGAGAGAATCAGAAGAAAAAATTGAGAAAACTCATAGGCAGAAACAAAGTCACTTTAATAGGTTGCCAAAAGCCCATACACAAACAAAGCAAAACAAGGAATTCAGCCACCACTTTCAATGGGCAGGCAGTTGCTCACCCAACACCAGGAAAGCAGGGCTCAAACACACAGTGGAGATTTGCGAAATGACATCGCTCCAAATGTGCCCTCCTTCCTCCCTCTTCCCCCAGCTTTATTTGCTGAATATGATGCCATATAATATGGGAAATCCCTGTGGTCAGTTGGGCTCAGCGGTCCTGGCTGTGTTCCCCCCCAACTCCTTGTGCACCCCCCGCCTCCTCACTGCCAGGGTGGTGTGAGGAGCAGAAAAGGCCTTGATGTGTGCGTGCTACTGAGCAATAACCAAAATATCCCTGTGTTATCAACACTGTTTCAGCACAAGTCCAAAACATGGCTCCATACTAGTCACTATGATGAAAATTAACTCTATGCCCAGGAGTAGGACACTGCTTTATATTATGTTGTTCTTTACATCTCCTAGGGGTCCTCCTGCTCTGCCTCAGATCAGTCTCATCACCTGTCTTCTTGACTGTGACACCTACGAAAGACCTCATCTTTCTTAGAGCTAAGTTGCTAAGTCTTTGGCTCGTCTGGAAGGATCTTCTCCCATTTAATTCACCTTCTGGCACTGTTAATTTGTTTATTTTATCTTACATTAATGGTCAATTTTTTGTTAATGAAGCCTCTGTTTGTACATAGCTGTAGGTTTTGGGTCATTGGCTTGTTTTTGGTTCTCTAAACAGGAACATTACCTCTAGGCAAGAGAACTGGAGAAACCAACAGCTGTCACTGTTATTACTTACTGAAGAAACAACACCTGGTGAGACTTTGGGAAAATCAGTACATGGTTGCACTGTGGAACACAAAGAAGAAATAAATTAATGGAGAGAAGAGGAAAAGAGGAATAGGACAGAAGATGACAAGACAGTACAGGAGAAAGGAAGAAATGGAAGAAACAAGAAGGAAAGAGGGAAGAGGGAAACTGAAATGGAAGTAAGAACAACAGGGAGCCTGTGGAGAACACAATATGGAAAAATCAAATCTCTACAATCTGAAAGCTCATTTCACTGATGCATCCAAATGTGAACCAGTATGTTATGAAGTTGATCTGATGGATGTTAGACATCTTGCCATGTTCTCTCCTTTCCTTGTAGAGACTCAAAAAGCCATTTCCATCCACCCATAAACATTCATAAATAGCAGCCCAGCCTGGATCCCAGCTCACAGTATCCCTGTCCTGGGAGACTGTCCTGGGAGACTGACGCAACTCAATGACATATCCTCCCACACACCCCTGTGCATCCATCCACACACTCCATCTACTTCTTGGCACAGCACAGATAATTTTTATGACACACTTTAGTTCAGATGCTCCCAGTCTTCCTTCCCCCAAATTTTCCTGTAAAAACAACAGATTGCATTGCATCTGACATGTCAATTTGATCTACAAATGGAAAAACAAACCAATAATCCTGCTTTTCTGTTCCTTCTGTCAGGCCTCCCATGCTTCCTTTGCCAGATGTTTTTTGTTGGACTTCTTCCTAAAGTTTTCTATTTCATTTTCAATACANGATCTTATCACTCACAATGATCCTAGAGTGCTCCATAATGGATCTCCAACACAAGCCCTTTTCTGCTTGTTGTGGTTATCATTGTTTAAACCCCGCTGGCAATTAAGCCCCACTCATCTTCTCACTCACTCCCTCACCAGCAGGATTAGGGAGAGCATCAGAAGAAAAAATTGAGAAAACTCATAGGCAGAAACAAAGTCACTTTAATAGGTTGCCAAAAGCCCATACACAAACAAAGCAAAACAAGGAATTCAGCCACCACTTTCAATGGGCAGGCAGTTGCTCACCCAACACCAGGAAAGCAGGGCTCAAACACACAGTGGGGATTTGCGAAATGACATCGCTCCAAATGTGCCCTCCTTCCTCCCTCTTCCCCCAGCTTTATTTGCTGAATATGATGCCATATAATATGGGAAATCCCTGTGGTCAGTTGGGCTCAGCGGTCCTGGCTGTGTTCCCCCCCAACTCCTTGTGCACCCCCCGCCTCCTCACTGCCAGGGTGGTGTGAGGAGCAGAAAAGGCCTTGATGTGTGCGTGCTACTGAGCAATAACCAAAATATCCCTGTGTTATCAACACTGTTTCAGCACAAGTCCAAAACATGGCTCCATACTAGTCACTATGATGAAAATTAACTCTATGCCCAGGAGTAGGACACTGCTTTATATTATGTTGTTCTTTACATCTCCTAGGGGTCCTCCTGCTCTGCCTCAGATCAGTCTCATCACCTGTCTTCTTGACTGTGACACCTACGAAAGACCTCATCTTTCTTAGAGCTAAGTTGCTAAGTCTTTGGCTCGTCTGGAAGGATCTTCTCCCATTTAATTCACCTTCTGGCACTGTTAATTTGTTTATTTTATCTTACATTAATGGTCAATTTTTTGTTAATGAAGCCTCTGTTTGTACATAGCTGTAGGTTTTGGGTCATTGGCTTGTTTTTGGTTCTCTAAACAGGAACATTACCTCTAGGCAAGAGAACTGGAGAAACCAACAGCTGTCACTGTTATTACTTACTGAAGAAACAACACCTGGTGAGACTTTGGGAAAATCAGTACATGGTTGCACTGTGGAACACAAAGAAGAAATAAATTAATGGAGAGAAGAGGAAAAGAGGAATAGGACAGAAGATGACAAGACAGTACAGGAGAAAGGAAGAAATGGAAGAAACAAGAAGGAAAGAGGGAAGAGGGAAACTGAAATGGAAGTAAGAACAACAGGGAGCCTGTGGAGAACACAATATGGAAAAATCAAATCTCTACAATCTGAAAGCTCATTTCACTGATGCATCCAAATGTGAACCAGTATGTTATGAAGTTGATCTGATGGATGTTAGACATCTTGCCATGTTCTCTCCTTTCCTTGTAGAGACTCAAAAAGCCATTTCCATCCACCCATAAACATTCATAAATAGCAGCCCAGCCTGGATCCCAGCTCACAGTATCCCTGTCCTGGGAGACTGTCCTGGGAGACTGACGCAACTCAATGACATATCCTCCCACACACCCCTGTGCATCCATCCACACACTCCATCTACTTCTTGGCACAGCACAGATAATTTTTATGACACACTTTAGTTCAGATGCTCCCAGTCTTCCTTCCCCCAAATTTTCCTGTAAAAACAACAGATTGCATTGCATCTGACATGTCAATTTGATCTACAAATGGAAAAACAAACCAATAATCCTGCTTTTCTGTTCCTTCTGTCAGGCCTCCCATGCTTCCTTTGCCAGATGTTTTTTGTTGGACTTCTTCCTAAAGTTTTCTATTTCATTTTCAATACAGCTATTTAACTTGGCGTTCTATTGATTGTCTGTGTTTCTTCTACAGTGCTTTACAAACACCCTGCTGATTTTTCCATTCTCTTTTGAAGCAGTGAGACATTGCTCCCATTTCACATATAAGGAAGGGGGGAAGTTGTGAAGTTCATAGAAAACACTTGGCCTGTACCAGACCACAAAACCACAGCATGATGTCTTATTATTACTGTAACCAATGTTCTGTGTCAGCTTCCCATTCCCAGATTTCTCCTGAGTGTCATGGATACAAAGACTTCAGTGCCCATATATTTTGGTCATAAACAACTTCCTTTGAGCCCAGAGTGCAGTGACACTCGTAAGTCAGGAGACACTCAGTGAACTCCCTACTGTCTGGCAAGACAAGTACAAAATCAACTACAGGTATTGCGCCCTGGGGAATTGAATAAACTGTAATATTTCTCTCTGCCTTTTTTCAGGACCAGCGCAGTCTTGGAGACATAAAAGGCTCAGGTTGGTGGCTTGAGGTTTGTTTTTTTTTTAAATTTTTGTGTTCTTTGGACCAAATGGAACTGGAGAGAACTTTCAACAAACAGCATGGAAGACTAAAGGCTACTAGCTCAGCTTAAAATATTTTAATATAGAGCTGATTTCTGTAGATGATTATTTGAAATATGAATACCTCAAATAACGTAAGTTCTATTTTTGGCTAAATTGTGTTCAAAAATGATGTTATGACTATTACAAAATTAATTTTCTTCCCCCTCCTCTAAAGAAAAAACAAACAAATCACACACACACACTCCTACCTGAAACAAAAAATTCTGTTATATGTTGATTTCAACTCAAAACTAAAGCCTACTATTTTTTACATGTAGGGAGTTCTCTCCATATGAGCTATTCCCATCATACTTCATCAGTAAGATTGCTTTTTTGCATGGTTAACCAAAAACTGAATTTTATGATTGGTGTCAGAAATGCTCTCGCATCTGGGAACAGAAATAATGTTACTACTACAATTTCACTATTTCATAGCAACTGATTAAAATGGATAAAATTTAACTTAATTCTGTGTAATCCTTAAAGTAAATGGCACAAACTGAAATTGGCTAAACAAGTTTGAGAAAAAGTAGTTCTTGAACATTTCAACAAAAGGAGCTAAATTCTCTGATTGAGTTGCTGGGTCTTGTTGATCTTTTATTTACCATGTATTCTGGATGGTCCTTAATTTTTTCAGAAGCACACAATTCTTATTCCACTCACAGTAATGTACATTCCACTCTTCTCTGAGATTATCTATATAAAGAAAAAAAAAGTTTGTTCTATTGAAGCACATTTTTTTAACAGAAGGATGTGGTTTTTTTAACCCTGTCTGTCCTTTAGGGTGATGGAAAAGGCTATTTTTTCTCAGTAAATTTTACAAGCACTTGGAAGGCAGATGATTTGGTCAGATGATGAGTAGTGAAGTACATTATGAGCAAGTTGGAGAGTTTTTGTCATCAGTTGCTTTTTCACTTGGACCTACAATAATTATTTTGCATTATTAGAAAAGAAGCAGTTAGACTTATCACCTACCTGACAATATACAATTGAGTCAGTTCTCTAGTAAAGTCACCATCACCATCATTACTGGTAATTCATTGACAATTTCTTCTCCATAGTAATGAGGACTATATTTCATTCACTGTTGTACATCTAAGTACACTTTTTTTTTTCTAATTCATCCAGTCTTTGATGACATCCATATCCCTAAAACAGAACTTTTTTTTTTTCTCTGGGCCTTCAAAGTTGAATCTATAAAACACTCATGCAGAAAAACAGTATGAGATTAGACAATCTGAAAATGTCTCTCTTAACACAGCTCTGCAATACATTAATGTAGAGTGGAGCTCTGTGTGGGACCCCAAATTAACACTTTTAGCAAAGACCACTGACATAAAATCTCAGTGGCTTTCAGAGCTTTTCTGAGATTAGATAAATTGAAATAAAATAATTAATGTATTTTCTAAATTAACATGTAATTTAAAATATTTTAAAAAACTTACAGAAGGATCTGAAATCCCCTAGTAGTTCTTGTCTTCTCAGTTTCAAATGCATCTACTTTTCTATCTGTCTCAAAGCAATTAACTGTATGTATTATTTCAGAGGTCCTTATAGGAAACACGTTTCTTGTTAACATTTTCTGTGGGAATAAACTAGAATTACATCTGGCCCTGAGGAATTTCTGCTGTATATAATTCTTAGCATTTTGTTGGTCTGTGCTGAAACAAATATACAGTGATTATCATCTTCCAATAATTTCTGTAGCAGGAGGGCTCTAGCAAATTCCCACTAATAACTTGACTGTATAACAACCTTTATATATTTATTTAATGACTATTCAAACAAGTTCAGTCCTGTAAAGTCATTGCTTTGTGATCTGCTTGTATTCATCACTCTGCTGAAGATATGTTTAGCCATATTCTCAGGTTGGTCTGAGAGAGTGATACTTGTCTAGACTGCTAATGTCTTGAAATTGGTACTACAAATGGCACAGACGAAGACTTTTTGGCTAGGTTATTCACCAACTGCCTATGTTCTGGTTCAAGAGTCTAAACTTTCATTTCCTGGTAAAGACTATTATTTTCCACATTCTATTTTGTTTAAATTTAGAGTAAAAATCCTACCAGTTACTTGCAGGAAGTGTTGCACTTAAGAGCTGCACTGCTTAGCTGTTTAGTATTGATAAGTTATAGCAAATTTTTGGCTGTTTGATTTGCCTGTGTAAGGCAGGTTTGCATGTAGGTCAGCTGCCTCCAGGTGGGAAGGCACCAGGATGGTCATGGTACTCCGAGAGGTGATGGTTTCATTGGCATCACCATTGGAATCCTGGTGAGACACATGGCCAGAAGGTAGCAGTGAGACACCCATCTTCCCAGACCCTTCACAGTAAATCCTCTCCCAAGCACCTCTGAAAAAGGGACCATAAAAATTCTTCCCATATTTTATTTCCTATGTTGTATTTACCCAAAACCTGATAAATACATTGGGATCTGCAGGACTATCCATCAATGGATTGTCTGGGGCACCCATTCTAAAATATCTCCAGGGATCTAAAAACATACAGTTCAAAGCTTTATTTAAAGACCAATATACATAATAAGTACTTCAACTATTCTTTTTTTATTTCTAAGGCCCTGTAAAGTAGCTGAAGTGGGGGTTTTCTGTGTTTGTACAAAGACCCTCTTTCACAAGGAATATTCCTCTTCCTTGCGGCTTTGAGTTGTGATTTTATTTATTAATTATAAAGAAGCTGAAGGACCTCTCAAACAAACAGAAAGATAGTTTCTCACATCAGGAGCTCACAATCTAGATAATGAAGCCTTGGGGTCAAACCCACTGCTGACACAGACCACAGAGCTCCACTTTATTTAGCTGAATTGTATTTGTACATTCTGGCAGAAAAAGCTTTATCTTGTGTTTGTAAAATCAGATGTTGCTACTGAAATATATTTGACACAGTGAATTTGATTAAATATTTTACAGCAAGAAGAAAAGACTGCTAATCTATTGAAGTGTCCTTGTTTATGTCAATGAAGTTCCATAATTAAGTTCGGAATTAACAATTTAAAAAGCTAAACAATTACATACTCGCTTAATCAGGAGCATGTAACTTAAAAAGCAAAATGTTTACTTTGTTCTTCTTTAAGCGGAAAAGAAAGGGCTACAGATTTAAAAGACACAAGAAAATTAAGCTAAAGAAGTACTCCACAGTTCCAAGGGCATATGTGAGCCAGAGCACTCTTTGTGATGAGCTGGACCTTTCATTTCTCTTGAACAACTTCAACCATCTTGATCTGTCTTTCAGCCTATCCTTCTGCCATTAACGTCAAAGAGGCAAAAAGGTTTACATTCCTTATATTCCATCAATTACCATTACACCCTTAGTACTGCAAATATAAGCACTAAACTTTGAAATGTGTTGACAGTTGTGGGAATTAATCTCTTCTCAGTATGCATACCACAGGCAAATAATAGATTTTAGATATTTCATGCTTGCAGTGAAGATACAAACCCATCATTCTCAGGATTGCTGTCTCCATGAGGGAAATAGTAGAATATGCACCATATGTTTTTCAGATCAAATCTTCACTGTTTGACACTTTGGGACAGTCAAGGTCCTTGGTTTGCTTAGTGATTATTGTCTTTTTTCTGAGAGTAAATTTTTTTTTTCTTTGTTTCTCTTAACAAGATCTTGTCCTGACGTTTTGAGCAGTGATGTAAAAGGACGTCTAAGCCAAACTCTTAAAGTATGAAGTGTTAAAGGAGAGCTGTCAACATCAGCCTCATCTTGGTAGAGCGATTTTTGGTCACTGCTGGGGGGACATTGTCAGGGCCCTGACAGAGAACAGTGCTCATCTATGTTCAGCCCTACCAAGTACCTCGACATGATGCAGTTTAGGAGCTCCTGAAAGTCACTACAGATGATATTTCACAAAACAATTTCCCCGCATTTTGCTTTTTCTTTCTCCACAGAGAGTAAGATGTCTCTAACACACAGCCCACCCTACAGGAGACCCCACTGAGGATATGGCAGGATACAATGTCAGTGAGCCACTTCCATGGGGAGCCACTTGCTCTTTCTCTGAAAAAGGAAACAAGAATTATATAAATCGCATTTTTTCATTCTTAGCACACTTAGAATAAGTCACATAGAATAACAGTAGCATCAAAGCCACACAGCTCCTGCCCTGGTAATCTGTGTCCTGATGATGGGGGCTTTTACCTCTGAGTTCTGAACTAGAAAGACACATGTAATGCTTACATGTACTGAGTATATTGCCGGACATTTCTCACACTTTCAGTAATCTCAGAATATTGATATCATGTCTTTTCCTCAACAGACATACATTAAGTCAAGAACAACAAGCACAGTCACCAGACTATTTCAGATTCTTCTGTCATTTTCACATCCCATATTCTTATTAATTTCCTTATTGAGAATTGAAGTAGGACATTTAGTACTTAATGTTGCAAAATACACTAGATGAAATTAAAAACACCATTAACAAAGTTTTTTTATTTATTTCAACTACAACATCAAAAGCTTATTGTCCTGATATCTACCTGCATTTTTACATTATATCAGATGTTTTTATCAGAGGCTTAAATAGACTGCATAATTTCTGTGCCTCTCTTCCAGGCTGTGCTCTGGGGTGTGCCTTCTCCCAGACCCAACCACTGGGAAACTACTCTGTCCATAGGACTGACTTCAGTGTGACACTTCTACTTTACCCATCAAAAAAGTGAGATGCCAGGGTCCTAAAGAGCAAGAGTGAGATCAGCAAAAGCTGGCTTTGAGTGAACACAGCCTTGCTAGACTATACTCCTTGCTGAAGTATACTCACCAAGGACCTTTCTGAATCCTGGGAGCAACTCCATTTAGTTAAATTTGTTCTGCACCCTGTCATGCCAAATCTGAACTTGTCTGTCATCAGGTGAGTGCTTTGTCATACAGCTATGAACAATTTTACAGATTTGATCTATACATTCCTTTTCCTGCAAGTTAGATCAAAGCCTACAGGATCAGAAACAAATCTGGAGGAAAGAAAAAAAAGTGAACCACTTTTGTTAGTATATTTTCTGTTATTATTTCTACATTTAGTTTATTTGAAGAGGGAGGGAGAGGTGATATGCATGTGCGAACAGCTTATAGATACAACTTACTCATAGCTAATTGTGGATGGAATCTGGCTCATGAAACTCAGCAGCACATAAGGCTTCCACTTATTTTATGGATAACATGTTGTAATTTCTGTCAACTTCCAAAAGAAAACAAATAGTGTTTTCCTGTAGAAATCTAGATGGACTGGAAAAACAATGGAGGGATAAACAGAAAAGCAAATTCCACGAAGTGGATGTTGATTTTACCTCTCTCTGAAGAGTGTTCAGGAATTAAATTACTGAACCATGATGTTATAGCAAGCAGCTGGAACTTCTGAGATCTAGATATAATCACGTTTGCTTTCCCACTTTTTCTAACATATAGACACAAATTAAAATTAATGAGAAGATGTAATAATTGTCAGAAACATGTTTGCTATTGTTTTCAAACAACACTTAGAATCTGTGCTTCTGGACCCCGGGGACCTGTGGACTATTTCTTCAGTTCCCAAAAAAAATGAGTTAATGATGTCATCTCCGCAGCCAATGGGTCAATATCCTCTCAACATTCTCTGGCAAATTTTTAGGAATCCTGAAGCTGCACCCAGTGAAACCACAATTCTCCATTTTATGCTACTTCAAAATCAGGGTATCTCAGAAAAGGCATCAGAAATGAATAGTGAGATAATTAAAAGTGTGAGTTGCTGGAGGCCCCTTTCTTCAAGGGACACCACTGATCAGGTTTGTACAGCAGTAAAACGCGCCCAAGTCCCCAGGCGCTCTGTGTGAGCTGCACCCCTGCTTGCAGGCAGTGAGGTCAGCTTTTCCCCTGCGGATCCTGCCGGGAACCCTGCCAGCCCCCAGGATGTAGCTGAGGCACCTCCTGGGTCCCCGACTCCTTTCTCAGGGCCCCAAGCCCCTTCTGCAGCCAGCTCTGCTGTGGCTTCCCCCGACTTGCCCCGTCCTCCCGGGGCAGCATCGCCCTGGCGAGCGGGGCTCGGGCTGCCGGGCACTGAGCCGGGCGCTGCCGGGGTCACTCGGGGCTCAGCTCCGCTCACTCGTGAGCCACAGGGACGCCAGCTTGGGGCGCCTCAGCCTCTCGCACTGAGCGTGCCAGCAGCATATGGTTTTTGTATTTCACTTCAGCTGGGAGCTGTGTGGCCTGACCAAATGTCAGAGACTGTGTAAACAAATGTACAGATGATTTTTTTTCTTACGCAGCAGAGCTGTGACAGCTGTGTTCATGTTTGCTCAGCATGTGCATGACTGTGTTGCAGTGACTGGGAAGTTTGGGGGTTGATTCCATTTCTGATTTTTTTTTGTTTTTTGTTTTTGTTGTCTTTTTTTTTTTTTTAAGAGAGGAAGGAACGGCTTTAACCTCTCTAGGAACACAACAAAGGCCCTTCTACATTCCTGTTGACAATGCATCACTGCTTTTAAGCTTCTTGAAGCACTTCATCAGATTTCTAAGAATAGAGCATTATTACGTCTTATGCACTTTTCCAAAACACAGGGGGTTTTCCCAGTGTCAAGGGATGGGATCAGTTGCTAGAAAATGTGGTGCTTTTAGAGTCATGATTTTTAATATGGAAAAAGCATTCTATCACACAGAGAAGGATCTGTGTAAATCTTATGCACTGGTACTACAACTTCATGGATATTATTTTTCAAATATTTTCTTGTACTTTATTATTTTTTTTAATCTTGAAAGAGGAAGAGAAATCCACACCACTTATATTCTGGCACAGAGAAATCTCATTATATGCCCCTTCCAAAAAGCTTCCTTTTTATGAGCATGTAAAATGAGTATCTGTTTTATAATATATAATTAGTTCCTTATATATATTAAAATATTATATAATAACTATGTGTTCCTAGAGTATTTCTTTGAAATAGAAGTTCTGTTATTCTGATAATTCTAACATATTTTTTTATTATAATCACTGTGACTCTCTAATTCTGTTTGCAGAATTTGCCCAAGATATTTTTATTCAATTTTTAAATTAATTATTAATTATTAATTATTATATTTAAGTAAAATNAGCACTTCATCAGATTTCTAAGAATAGAGCATTATTACGTCTTATGCACTTTTCCAAAACACAGGGGGTTTTCCCAGTGTCAAGGGATGGGATCAGTTGCTAGAAAATGTGGTGCTTTTAGAGTCATGATTTTTAATATGGAAAAAGCATTCTATCACACAGAGAAGGATCTGTGTAAATCTTATGCACTGGTACTACAACTTCATGGATATTATTTTTCAAATATTTTCTTGTACTTTATTATTTTTTTTAATCTTGAAAGAGGAAGAGAAATCCACACCACTTATATTCTGGCACAGAGAAATCTCATTATATGCCCCTTCCAAAAAGCTTCCTTTTTATGAGCATGTAAAATGAGTATCTGTTTTANATTTAAAGTGATACGACATTATTCATATTATTGGCTACATGATAAGTGAATGACATAGAAACAGTACTATCAGCTTCTTTACTCATTCCAGCGCCTGGAGGCACTGATTGGTTTTATCCTCTGCATTTTACAAAACATGAGTACCTCTGAGGAATGAATGTTCCTAATCTAATCTTATCTAATGGAAGGGTGTTTAATCATATAGATCTTTTAAGAAATATTGAATTCATACAAATATTTGTCAGATCAACAACTATTTCATCTGGATATCACACACGCAGGAATATTCCTGATATTACATTACATCCATTAGATCCCATTAGAAAGGTACTTTACTAAATCTGAATATTTAAGAAGTGGTAAATGTATTATTCTGTTAGGAAAAAAAGATGGAAAACTAAAAAGTGTTTCAAATAGAGGGGGGAAAATTAATCTTTCTGTTTATATGTGCATTGAAAAACTGCAATATTTTGAAGTAATCTGATCATTTAATGAAACTAATGGTAGCAAAAATAACAAAGCAATTTCCTAGAAAGTAGTAATTAATTTCTTTAAAGGATAGTTTCACTATTTGAGTTCAGAAAGTGGTTTACAAGAGGAAAGTCATTGTCAGTCATTGTGATATTCCAGAAAAACTGGCTAAGAAAATGATCCTCAATAGTCTATCATACAGCAAAATTTAGGATGGTTTTACCCTAGGAGGTATTTTTTAATTTTTTTTCAGCGTTTACAGTTACATATATGTGATTTGTGTTGCCATGAGAAAGCTGTAAAGTGCTTCCAACCCTAAATTTCCAAGAAATAATTTTATTTTCATGAATTTTGTTTTGGACTGGTAAATCTCTTAGCAAAATATACCAAGTCTGGCTAATTCACTAAATATTAACCTGCAAGAAAATACTTCCTCTGGTTACCCAGGCTACAGTTTTTATCCGGTGAGGGTAGTTAGATCTCCACACTCTCCACCTTGCAGGCTTCATACAGAAGGCTTGTCCAGAAAACTTGCTAGTCTTGAGAAAACTAGTGATTTCTAGTCAGCTTTGGCAGAATGAGATAACCCACATTAATGTGAAGCTTCTTGGTAAAGTACTAACGTGACCACAGGAGGAGCCAGAGCACAGAAGCTGCTCAATTACACCCATGGGGGACTTTTCCTCAGCAAGGAAGACACCGGGCTGAGCCTTATAGCTGTGCAAGCCAACAGAGGAGCTGTGCTGCACGTTTGCATGGTGAGGGTGACCAGGAGGAGAGCAGCAGGGCTCTGCACAATGGTGTACGGCTGATCTGAAAGCATTGCCCGTGGATGATCCGCCGAATGAGGATCTTAGAACCCAGCGGCTTTGAAAGAGCCCTGGCCTTGAAGTAGGTGGCATACTTATGTGCCCATCTGCTGACTATTGTTGTGCACAGGCCCATGGCATTCTGTCATTCATATTAGGATGTGTTGTCTAACCTGTTGAGCTGGTAAGGCTCTCAGACATGAGTGGCTGGGCACTAGGCTGTGCATCTGCTTCTGTGCCAGATTAATTTCTAACTCAACTAAACATCGTCACCATTGGAGTACTGGTGGATAGCAAGGACAAAACTCCACCTGGCCTTCACATTGCACCCATTTGCATTGTCTAAGTACTGGAAATATGGGAGTATTGTGATCTTCATGAGCATTAGCAAGACAGGAGAATGGAGTGGCTGGAGGGCATGGGGTTAATGGGACTATGAAGACAGCTCAGTAGCAGCTTTGTCAGGGTTGCTCCAGCTGTTCATTTCATTGCTTCTGCTCTTTAGCTGGAGAAGAGCTTTCATGATTAAAGCTCTTCATTTTTCCCTGCTGGTGTAGTCAGCCTAGCAGAGATTCTTTCATAACACTCCAAGATTTACAGCAGCAGCAGCCTTGCCTATCACTGGACTAAATCCAGAAAACAACTCTTAAACCACTCCATGTAACTGTGGCCAAATTCCACATACCAGTTCGACAACTCATACAACATAGAGATCATCCAAGTGCTCGAGTATTCTGATACTGACAAATATATTCAGTATTCCATTTTAATTTTCTGCAAAATCTTGGCAGAGCGTGCAATATATTGACTTCCAGACTCAGAGTCACTACAGCCTGCTATAGGCAAGCAGCAGCAAAGGCTCCTTTCACAGGATACTTTTCAACACCCATCTGTGTTTTTCTTAGGGTGGTTAAGATTTGACAAGTATAGTTTGAGGATAGCCTATTGTTTTTAAGTATTTATTGGGTTGTTTATTATGTTAGGAGTAAGATTTTTCTGCTCTCATTTCACTGTTTTCATAAATTTTTAAAGATTGCTGTTGATACAAAGACAACCTTCATCAGAATTTAATTTTACACAAAAACTATACTTTTAATTAATTGATTTCCTGACTATTTCTTCAAACTAGAAGCATGAGGTGAAGAAGGACTTGTGAACTGCCTATATCTTGCAATTACAGAGAGCTCTGAGTCTATGATCTGCAACAGTTGTTATGCAGGAGGATTCACAGTAGCGGTTCAAGACCTAAATGTTCACTTTTCATTACTAAGAAAGGCTTTTTTATTATTTTTGTGTCTTCTTGACCATTCAGTGCAGTTTCTGATTCAATGGGAAAAATGCTATTGATTTCAAATCAGCTCTGTGCATTAGCTATTTTATAAAAGCAAGAGAAAATATTTTAGTCAAACCATTATAATGTAACAGCTGATGGAAAGACTTTATTACATCATTGTATTTGTTAAGACCAGAGAAGACAAGTCTGATATGCAGCCATGTACTTGGGAACCAGGATATTTAAATGTTAACTCAGACGAAACCATAAGTGGTCACCACAAACACAACCTAAGCATCCTGGTGTTCTTTTTTACTATATGGCCTTAAAGAGACTGCCACTTAAAATTCTCGTTTTGAAAGAACTGCATGTCGTATAGCACCACAGGAGCCACCTAATTAAGGCCTGTTGCATTACACCAAATGTGAGCAATGTGGTTTATACTTTCATAAGTATTTACACAGTCATATATATATATATATATATANAACACCAGAGGTTTATGTCCAAAAAGGAGACAGAGGAGTCCTGTAACTTTATTCACAAATAAAGAGAGAGGTCATGGGCATTGACCATGGGGTCTCTCCAATTGCTAGAGGACAGAGCCTCTTCTTATCCTACTTTCCTGGCCACAAGTTCCTGCTCTCTTTCCCCATTGGCTGAGGTACTTGAGAGGTACAGACTTCCCGGAACACCTAAGGCAGATACTCATAATATACATCCCCCCTTTCTTCTCTTTCTTATGTCTCTGTTCCTGTAGTTTATTACCACAGTCTTGGATGAGTTAATCAGTGGAATTCCTATGGAAATCCTTCCCATTGTTTCTTCTATCTCTCAGTATTTGTCTTATCCCACCAGCAGACTCAGGTCCCATCTTACCAGCTGTTTGTTTGTAAAGACTCTCCCTTATTCCTTTCAATCCTGTTACATAAGATCCATGCTTTCAAGCTGTCAGTGCCTTTGCAGATTTATTGAGCTCAGTGAGAGACAACCAAGATGCTGTCATTTATTTCCAAAGCACTCAATTCCCTTCAGAGCTGTGAAAGCCAAAGGTTCTCTGCTGAGTCACAAAATGGTTGAGATTGGAAAAGGCCTCCTGGTCCAAGCAGGGTCACCAAGAGGAGCCTGCTGGGGCCATGCAGAGTTTGGGCTTGTGTTTATCCAAAGATAAGAGAATCCACAGCCTTCCTGAGCAATCTGTTCACTGAGTGGTGTATCCCCAATAGCCTTTAGTCAGAGTAAAAGTTTCACTGAAGTCACCAATATATTATACTCTTCTAGTCCCAAAGACCTGAGAGGGGAAAATATGATGACAGTAAGTCACATGAGATAGTGAACAGTCAGATAGACAGACAGCATGGTCCCCAGGCAGATACATTACTAAGAAAACACAGGAACCAACTGGTAATGCCAAGTGCTTAATATTAGAAAGTTTTTTAAAGAGGTCGTGTGGGAAGAAGCTATAATATATAAAGGAAAAGTATAATATTACTATCATCTCATTTGACAGATAGTTGCATTACAGTTGACCCATAGCACTGGTTTTAACCCTTTAATTGCTGTACTTAATTGCTACATATTTTCTGACCTGTTTCATCCTCAGTCCAGCCTTATCTTTGATTAGAGATCTACAAGGAAAAACGTGAACTGTTTCCTACTAAAAAGTATGTCATATGGTGTCTAAACACTCAGTCTCGTTCTAAATCTTCAGCTTTCATAGCTATCAAAGCAATCTTCTGGGCCACACAAGTGGTTGTGTTCTTAAACTCTCTGTCTATAAAAGCTTTTTAAAACCAAATTTTTCAACTATTGTCATCCTGGAACTTGATAGTGCTTTGCAACAATAGCAGCAAAACTTGGCATATATTTCTTAGACTTAGGAAAGAAAGCTTTGTAAGCCATCACTGTAACTCCTGATAAGAACAGCTTAGTAGAATTTATCAGTTTTCCCTCTTCTTATGTAGTGTTTTTTTTTTTTTTTTAAAGCTAGTGATTTTTAAGTATAATTAAGTATAAGCCTTTTAATTTTTAAGTATAATAGTGATTTTTTCATTATAATTGTTTTCCTGTTTTTTTGTTTGAGGTTTTAATGTCCACTTCTAGTGTCATTCCCAGTTACAGGCCAGTTACTTTTTATATAGCTCTTCTAAAATAAAATTTAAACAAAACAAAACATTGGATGGTATAGATGACCAAAAAGAATCCCTTTGTAGTAAAACGGAATTTTAATGTGAATCAGAAAAAAATTTATCTTTTCATTTTAAAAAATGTGTTAAATATTGCTCACATTTCCTGAGAAACATAATTTTGTTGTAAAATTCTCAGACGGCTAAGTTGATTAACATTTCCTGTTAATGTTTTCTAAATCTGAAAAGAGAATGACAGCACAAGAAACAGCAACTTCCCTTTTAATCACAAGATGCAATACTGGTATCAAAATCCACTTTAGCTGGAGATATACCTGAATTCATACACACCTGCATCTAGATCACTGCTGAGAAAACAAATGTCTCTCTACAATAAAGAACTTCCACACGCAACATTTTCAGTTGTATTAGAAATAGGGCCAACACTATGTCTACCTTCTTCTGCAGATTGTAACAGCCCCCTCTAAAAGGTCTCCTTGTCTCTGCAGAACAGACTTCTCAGACACAGAAAGCAGCAGTATCTCAAATGCAGAAGCCATCAGCCATAAGTCACATAAGTCATAACCCATGTGGCATAAGTCACACTTGCTAAATCTAAACAGCAGCTGTTTCAGTCTATTTAGTCTATACAAGTCAATTTCAGTTCAAATTCCCAGTTCTCTATGGGCTGGCGTATGGCCTTTGGAGCATGTGTTTACATGGATGTGATGTTCAAACTTAGCTTTTACACCTGAAGTTTCAGAGCTCATGTCCATTTTAATTTTTTGTGGTCATTTGATATTGCTTCAAAAAGCCTCACAGGTCTTTTATTTTTTGTCAGCTTCTGAATATGGTGAGGTGTCAAACTGAATTTTTCTCACAGCTCCTGCATGCTAGCAGTTTGACATCAGAAGTGATACTGGACTGAATCACTATGCAATTTCCATCACCAAAATGAAAAAAAATTGCTGTAGGGGTTCTTGTCTTCAAATAGAACGCAAAGAAATGCAAAACTGTGTAGTTCAGCAGCACAGGATACTGCAGAGTTTCATGGTTATTGTTATGTTTCATGCAGACAACAAGAAGACAAGTGAAGTTACTAAACCAGTAAATAAACAAGAAATAGAAAGGATAAAAAAACTCCACAATTTATCCTGAAAGGAGATAGTCAATATATTTCTGTTTCCCGTGAAAGTCAACACTTATGGGCAAAACATCTCATCCAAACAAAAAGACTTAGAAAACATTTGTATGGAAATACATAGGTTTGTGTCTGCATAACTCCACATGCACACACAGACTAACATAAAATACACAGAGAAGAATTTACATATAACAAGATGTCAACTTCGTCTGCTTGCATTGATGAGATCATGAGGCAGATGAAGTCATACAAAACAAATTGGAAGGACAGGCTTCTCATTCATGGACCTGCTACAAGGTGTTTAGAAAGTCATTTTGTTTTCCTTTTTCTTTTCTATTTAGCTAATAATGTAAGTCCCAAGCTCTTGACAGAGCTTGTTGCACAGCTGCAGAATGCTTTACACTGTGTGATCTCAAACTAGTTGAAATCTCTTGGCTTTGATTTAATAACAGTAACAGATAAACCCATTTTACTGTTTTCATAAATGCAAGTACATTTTCAAGAGCTGAATGTCACACTCTCCTGGATGTTTTGCAGATGAGCTGCAGTATACCACCTGAATTTAACCTTACGTCAAATTTTGCATCCTTGCAAGACTGCTTAGGTACTGTGAAAGGTCAACCAAATTAACTTCTAAGGTCCCTTCCAAAATGGGATGGTTTATGATACCACGATTTATCAAATGAAATTTGGACCTCCATAAGGCCAGTGACTGCAAAGATTGAACCAGTTGGCCAAGCTCATTCCTCAGGTGATGGATTTTGGTGAGACTGTAGAACAAGTTATTTCATCCAATGTCTGTGGATATAACTTTGCCTATTTTGTGTTGCAAAATGTTCAGTAGGAGCAACTAGAGAATTTTACAGAGAAATGTATCACTTAAGGCAACTGTGGGAGCTGAATGGAGGTCATCACACCAGGGTAAAATTTTAATGAAATGCAGCTTCTATATCAATGTTATTTCTCCTATTGATCTTAGTAAATGCAGTGATAAGTATAAAACTGAAAACCCAAATGTATTTCTGGGCCTTGTGAATTTCATTTTCTGAATTAATAATGAAGGAGCATTGTGTTTAAAGTGCTTATTGCCCCTTAACAGGACATTTGGAGAGCTAAACAAGGCAATGTGATTAAATAACAGACTCAATAAAAGGGAACAAAATAAATTTAGCTGATGGAATGAGTTAAAAATAAGACAGTAAGAATTTTACTCTCCCAGAATCTTCCTCATCTTCCTGGATCTCTGAGTCTCACTTGAGATAATGGTGGTAAACTCTCAATCATCCTCAGGTAGCATCTTCAAGGGCTTAAGTAGTTGCTGAAAAGTACTGTGAAAGAGATATTCAGCACTTTAAATAGCAGACTGTTTAAAAACAAAATCCAGATGTGTAATTTGGTAACCCGACAAACTATTTGTCTTGTTTTTCACATGTATTGAAAATGTACAAGAGTTAGCGCCCATGATAGTTTGATAAGTGAAGGTATCTACATCTGTGCAGTCACTGCATTAATCATGTTTAACGTGTTATTTGCAAATCAGGATTCAAGCAGTTTGTGTTTGCATTGTCTCTTTGAATGGATTTTCTCTCTCAGAAAAAAAGCATGTTTCACAAAATGTTGAAGACAGCTTCCGTTTATAGTTTTGTGATTTGGGTGAGTTCTTGGAAAGCTAAGAATGCCAGGCTTCCTCAAAAAGATATTCATTTTCACAGACAAACACAATGATTACATTTTCAGAAAAAAAACAGAAGGAATAATGGAGAAAATTGTCCCATATGTTGTCTCTAACATGAGACCTTTCTCACATCACCTCTACTATTACTAGGCAAACCCAAAAGTTATCGTAACTAACAGCTTGACAGACTTTCTTCTTCTTTGCCAGTAATACCTTACCTGGCTACGGACATCAGGAGAAAAAGATCTTACTTGCCACACGTGAACAATTGCACATACCATCTCTATGCTACCTGGGTGCATTGTTCCATTCACAATTTCAAGTAATGCAGGGTGCAAGACTGTCTGCTTGTTAAGACCATGGCACGGCTGAGTGGTGCTTCTGTCTGCAGAGCCCCTGGGAAGTTGTGTAAAGTGGTATCTAGCCAGGATTCTGGCCTCCAACCAGAACACTGGTCATGTGCCACTGCCCAAATGCAAGGTATTTTTCTGTGTTTCTACACTTGCTGTGGAGCATTGCCTCCCACCAAGATACCGCTCCAGCTGATTTCATTCTGCAGGGGTTATCCTGCATGAAAATTGGACTTCTGGGTATGCCTTACATGGATGGCTTTAAGCACACAGGGTCCAAGTATAAAAAAAGGTACTATTTCTCTACTTCTGGTCTACAACACCACAAGCTTTCTTTGAGAAGCTCACCTAGATGATACATTGAGTTGCAAGTGCCCTGAGCAGATGTCACTCACTGCCCTATAAGATCAGGCCAAAAGTTAATCTAATTAATACATAAATTTCCAGGTCTAAGCCACATAGTGAATATTCTATTGGCCTCAGAAGTTCAGAGATCCTACGTGTACAACGAGGCATTGGGAAACACATGGCACAACAATTAAATGTAGGCTGGGTGAGCAAGATATTAAGACAAATTTAGACAGGCCAAAGCTCCCTATACTTGCAAAATTGAACATGGCTGTCGTCTATGCTAGTGATAGAATTAAACTGAGACAATTTGCTGTTTTAAGTAATTTACTGCTAGTTGTAATGATTCTTCACTGCCAGTGCATTATAAGATAAATGACTCATCACTTACACCATTATGAGCAACTGGCTTTTCAAGCCACACTTTCAAGTGTGCAGAAAGCCAGCTGCTTCCATAGGCATGCCATAGTCTCTGACTCCTGGACCAGCATACCACTATAGGAACCTATAGCTGAAATATGATGAGCACAATCTGCTTTAAGTTAGTCCTGGTTACAGATAACCTTCCATTAAATTTTAATATACAACTAAGAGAAGGTTGTTCCTGTGCAGCACTTTGTCTGATACAGGAGTCTTTCAGTGAGCACAAGCTACCTACTGAGGCAAAGATTAAAATGAAGAATTGGTCACAGCTGTACTTTTCACCTCTGAATGAAATGTGGGGCATTTCCAGCCTCAAAGCTCTACTAGGTTGCATGTTCTCGTGATTTGCTATTGTTGGCAAGGCTTGGGGATCAGTGCAGCATAGGCCACTGTAAATGCCAAGGCTGCAAGCTGATTACAGTGCTGAAGCAGTTGAACAGTCGCCAAAAAAGCCGTGTATCTACAACTACTGCACTGTTGTGCCCTTGCCAAAAGGTTTGGGATTGACTAGACAAGCCGTTCATTCCTTTTACTCACATATTATGCAGACTAGGTAGCAGTTTTTTCTAAAATGCTTCTAATGGTTTCAAGGGTCTGCTCAAGGAGTAACAACTACTGACAATGAGTAGCAGTACAGTTTGGGGCTTTGCTGTCAGTGGTGTTTTGCAGCTTTAGGGATTTCTCCTATTAAAATTAGGTGGACATTTTGTAACCAGTTTCAACATGACTGTGTGAGTATTAAAGAATACGAAACTAATGCAAATACGAAACTATAGAAAACTCTCCATTAACACCTTGACTATCTAAGAAATCTGTTCATCACAAGGCAAGAATTTTGTAGAAGAATATTGCCCATGGGTGTTCAAAAATTTCATCTTTAGAGAGGGTTACCATGTGTGTTTTGTGAGTTACTTTATTCAGCTGCTTCTTTTACCAGTTTTGACAGACATACCGTGAAATTTGTCCTTCTGCCCAGAATGCAAAATAAGTCCCAGTTCTCAGACTGGCTTTCTCTCAATCCTTTAAGATTTTTCTCTTAATGATTGCTATATTTAACTTATATATGTATCTACCATCTATCATATAGAAGATGTCAAATCAAAGTTTCCAGTTGTAATTATATTATTGGTCTGCTTCAACAGAAATTGAACTCATAGTCTCCTATTAAAAGGTGTTTCATATGTTTCTCTGCTCTCAAAAATTGTCTCCTAGACAGTTCTATATCTCCACATAAAGTACGACCATTGTAAATTTCATGGTTTGTAAAAGTGACCACAAAAGGAAAATACGTGAGCTGTGATAAGGAGGGCAGTTGTTTTGTTGCTGAACTGTAAATAGAGTGACAGAATTTTCTTAGCCCTTCTAAACAGCCTTTTAGCAGAGGATTTATTTCACGAAACTTAATTTCGCTGTGTAAAATAAACCTGTATTACATATTTTTAGACTAGGTAATTCCACATAAAACATGCTGTAAACTGACCTGCTGTTGACTTAACTGCAGGGAATCAGATTTTAAAGGTGACATTAACAAAACAGTTAATAAGCAAAATAGAAGTTAGAAAACTGCAGTACTTACACTGGCAGACTCAAATTAGTTGATATTTTTAGCAGGGATGCTTGAGGTACAAAAATGCAACATTTCTGATGAGAATTGGTATGAAGACATTCTCTTACATTCATGTATCATTCTGCATTTTGCTGAAGACATGCACAATACAAAAAAATCCTAACCCATTCAAAATACTGGGGCCCTACAGTGGTTCTTCTTGTACACATTAACAGCTTACATATGGTGGCTTTTATATTTCTGTTTTGAACCTCATGGATACTGCCCTGAAATAAATCATAACAAAGTGAATTCAGCTGGAGAAATTCGGTAAAAATATGAGACTGGGATACAAAGACCAGTGCACAGTGGTTTTCATGTCCGGTTTGTACAGGTTAACTGTGCAATACACAGAGATGCTTCAGTTGAAACTCTAAGCATTGCAGCAATACAGATCAAGACGACTAGCAGCTGCACTATCTATTCTCTCTATGTATTTCAGGAATAAGCATGATAATCAGGAAGCTTTTATGTGCTGGTCAGATGCCTTACTGCTTCCAGAGTCAGGATGAAAATCATGTTCATGAGTGACACAGAGAAAATAATCAGATTGTGGCAACAGAGGGTCAATTTTACTTTCCTGCTAGATGAAAGTGAGAAACAAGAAGGAAGAATTATCCTTATGTTCTCTAGCTCTTCCTCATTCTGACTCTTGAGTTTCAAAAGCCATAAATCATAGTCAGAGCTTCTAGGGTGTTTTTCTTTTAAAGAGTCTCCTTTAAATACTCATAAAATATTTAATAAATCTTCAGTCTGGGCAGTGAGCCAATAAACATCACTAGGCAGTTCTGCAGTCCACTTCAATAGTCCAACACAACTCCAGTAAGTCACTAGAATACAGTGGTACAGATCAGGACAACAGAGAAAATGGTTGCAGACAGGAGCCTGTCCCTGAGGAGGAAGGGACACTGCACCTTTGCAAGCATGTAAGCAGAATTCACAGGACATGGCTGAACAAAAAGTCATGATGCAGATTTCTAGGGGGCATTAATAACTCCTGGTGTTCTCTGCATACACATACTTCTCATTTTATTTCTGTGCTCTAAAAGACCAAATTATCTCTGTTTTGTTTATGCCACATATATCACATATATATTATACAATCCTACAGATAAAACTGCACTTTGGATTAACTTTCTAATGCATTGAGGTGTTTTTCAAACTACATTCAAACATTTAATCTTCTATTCAACCCCATCTTGTGTCACATTTGATGTTCCCCATACTCAGTACAGAGCTGTCAGATACGGCATTTTAGCATCAGCTTATTTCCTTCTCCAGCTTTCTGATTTTCTGTCTCTGTTCACACTGCCTTCTTGCCTTCTTTCTATTTAGATTTTTTCAGAGACCCAGTTTATTTGTGATATCACAGACACAGTAATCAGCTGTCTTCACCACCCACTTGTTTAAGATGAAGAAAGTAAAATGAAAAATGGTGACATTTTCTAAGGGAGCGTCAGAACATTCTAATTTTTCTGCATTTATTTCCTAAATAGTTCAGATGGAAACACTTAGATTTGGTTTGGTTCGTTGTTTGGTTTTTTGTTGCTTGTAGGGTTTTTTAAAATATGGAAGTAATGAAAAAACCATAAATAACAATGATTGGATTATATGTATTTCAGAACAGGACGGTCTAAAAATTTGTCTGTTCTATGCAGCATACATGCTGCATTTATATATGTTGCATAAAATCATGGACATCTATATTCTGTGAATATATAAAGGAATTCTTGTCATAAAACTCCCTGCCTTGGATCTTATCGTGTGAGGCTTATGGATGGGGGTTTTTTTCTGTTATTTCTTTATCAATACACATAAAATCCATTGTTTTAATGCCAGTGTAAGAACGTTTTTCTGAGAAATAGGGTATGCTGAGCTGGCTGACGCAGTCAGGACTCCCTCGTCTAAGCCCTTAAAGTCAGAGAACTTCTGTCCATTCAAAGCCTGCAAACCAAGGAAAACCACTTCAGGAAAAGGGGGCATAACTTGTCTTATTCCAAAGAACATTACTACAGTTTCTAAGGACCTGCTGGGAAGATCACTATCAGTAAATAAACCAAATGCTGGCATGAGCATATATTTGCAAAACATTCTGCACCTCCCTGCAACTTTATTTCATTGTTTCATCAATATAAAGCATCACCCTGCTTTCCACCTGCCGGGGATGGTGTGAGCCCTTTGGAGCCAGCAGCTTCTGCTAACAGTAAGGAGGACCATTAATATGTAACTCCTCCTGCTGCACAGCTCTGGTTATGACTGCAATGACAAGCCACCCAAAGTTTTAAACCATAAAGTTGATAACACTGTAACTTACTTTCTGCTATAGCAAGAACACAATGTTCTATTCTGGGAGATGGCTGTTTCCCCAAAGTGTTCTCGTTTGCCTAATGCATTTGCTGAAAGATAGGACGTTATCTGCCTACGCATAAAATGCAGAAGTGGTGTTATTTCCCCAATATGCATTATTCATTCAGAAGGAGAAAGCTTTTCATGTTAAAAGGAAGCTTGTTGGGCTGACTTGCTGTGTCTATTATTAATAAATAACTGAAACATTATTTTAGTCATCTAAACAAAGAAGAATGCATTTTATTTGTTTAAAAGCCAGAGCCAAGAGAATAACCAAAAGTTAATTTGGGTAAAGAAGAATACAGTAAATTCTATAGAAAGTTTGTTGCAACCCATCTTCACCTGCAGAAAGGGAAGGGAGAAAAAAGAAATGAAGGAGGAAAACAGAGTTCTGAAAAGTTTAGGGTACTGAAATTCTACTTTGGAAACTACTCTTTGTGAAAAAAACAGGGCATAAAAGGCAGGAAGGAGAAGGCCAGGATCATCCAGAATAGAATCATAGAATGGTTTGTATTAGAAGGGACATTAAAGGTCATCTAGTTCCATTCCCCTGCCATGGGCAGGGATGTGGTTCACTAGGTCAGGTTGCTCAAAGCCCCATCCAACCTGGCCATGAACACTTCCAGGGAAGGGACATCCATGGCTTCTCTGGACAACCTGTTCCAGTGTTCCTGTTCATCACCCTCTGAATAAAGAATTTCTTCTAACATCTAATCTATAAACATGCCATACTTCAGTTTCAAACCATCAACCCTTGCCCTGTCACTATCTGCCCATATAAAAAGTCCCTCTCTCTTGTTTTTATAAACTTTCTTAAGGTATTGAAAGGCTACAGTTGAAGTGTCCCCAAAGCCTTCTCTTTTTCAGCTGAGCTACCCAGAGCTTCTCAACCTGTCTTCATAGTAGGTATGTTCCATCCTTTGGATCACTGCTTTCACCATCTTCTGGACCTACTCCAACAGGTCCATGTCTTTCTTCTGCTGAGGACCCCAGAGCTGGACACAGCACTCCAGGTAGGATCTCATGAGGGAAGAGCAGAGGGGGAGAATCACCTCCCTCACCCTGCTGGCCACCCCTCTTTTGATGCAGCCCAGGGCACGATTGGCTTTCTTGTCTGTGAGCACACACTGCTGGGTCATGTCCAGCTTTCCAACCGGGAGACCCCTCAGGTCCTTCTCTGCAGGGCTGCTCCCAATGAATTCTTCTCCCAGTCTGCACTCAAATCTGGGAGTGACTTTGTTGGAAACAATATAACTTTTTATTTTTGTCTCACTAGTTAGGGTTGACTTGACTTTGCTTTGGAGAAGGGAATTTTCTTTCGTTTTTTTAGGAGATATAGCATCACTCTAAGGAAAGGGGCTTAGCATACCAACAGACTTGGAGCAGCCCAAAGACACCCAGAAAGATAAAAGGCCATCAATGGAACGTCAACGGAACATCAGTGACCATCTACCATCTACCCCAGACGCAGCCTCTGGCAGAGTTGAAGACATCTGGTCCAGAAAGGATTGATAAGAAAATTGAAGAATGAAGATTTAATTAACATTGGAGGTGAGGAGATTGGGATCCAATGGGAAACTGAATATTGAGGGTTGCTCAACTCTAGACCAATGAACTTTGAAACAGTGCATCTCAATGGGTTTTGACTATAAAAATTTGGAGGAAAATCCTGTAAAAGCCTGTGGTTTTGGAACATCTTCCTTGACACATCCTGGCCAGAAAATAAAGTAATGCCTGATTTACTGTCACTTCAAATATAGTGCAAAAGGGTTTTTATTTTCTTCCCAATTTTTGGTGACATCCTGACCCAGTGGCAGCACTTTGCATTTGCATTTCTTGAACTTCATGAGATTCCCATGGGCCCATTTCTCAAGCTTGTCCAGGTCCCTCTGGATATGATCCTGTCTTTCTGATGTGTCAGCTTTGTGTCATCTCTAAACCTGCTGAGGGTGCACTCAATGTGATTGTAGGTGTCGTTTATAAAGATATTGAAGTGCACCGGTCCCCATGTTGGAAAATATACCCATTTAAAAAAATTTATAT
Organism: Pardalotus punctatus; assembly: GCA_013400915.1. Classification (NCBI taxonomy): domain Eukaryota; kingdom Metazoa; phylum Chordata; class Aves; order Passeriformes; family Pardalotidae; genus Pardalotus; species Pardalotus punctatus. Next base: position 27,567 of record VZTX01016595.1, read on the forward strand.
AACTTTGTTCAAGTTCCTTCGCCTTTCCCCTAGAGGAAGAGAAATTTAAATTTCTTCCCAGGGCATTGTTCTACCAGATAAAGTCTGATGAACTCAACAAACAGACTGGGAGTAGCCCAAAAGATAAAGGGCCATCAGAGGTCATTAACAGACCATCAACTCCAAACAACACCCCTGGGTGGTCAGAGGCACCTGGTCTGGGAAAAGACAGATAAGAAAGAAAACCTAACCAGCATTGGAGAGGAAGAAATCTGGATCCAATTAAAAAACCAAATACTAATAACTATGCAACTTGGGACTGAAAGGAATAAGAGAGTGTCTTTACAAACAAGTGGCTGGTAAGATGGGACCTGAGTCTGCTGGTGGGATAGGACAAATACTGAGAGATAGAAGTAACAATGGGAAGGATTTCCATAGGAATTCCACTGATTGACTCATCCAAGACTGTGGTAATAAACTACAGGAACAGAGACATAAGAAAAGAAAGGGGAGCTGTATATTATGGGTGTCTGCATTAGATATTCTGGGAAGTCTGTACCTCTCAAGTACTTCAGCCAATGGGGAAAGGGAGCAGGAACTTGTGGCCAGGAAAGTAGGATAAGAAGAGGCTCTGTCCTCTAGCAATTGGAGAGACCCCATGGTCAATGCCCATGACCTCTCTCTTTATTTGTGAATAAAGTTACAGGACTCCTCTGTCTCCTTTTTGGACATAAACCTCTGGTGTTTGTGGATTAATTTTTTCTGACAGAACGATTCTCTCTGCACACCCAGGCTATGTGTGGATGAGACGATTTCTGTGGCACATCATGCCCAGGACAACATCCTGGCCAGAAAATAAAGTAACGCCTTGACTCTCTAACATTAAAAATGTTGTTGAAGGGTTTTTGTTTTTCCCGCAGTATTGGTGGTACTCAGACAGAGGNGTGGCACATCATGCCCAGGACAGCATCCTGGCCAGAAAATAAAGTAACGCCTTGACTCTCTAACATTAAAAATGTTGTTGAAGGGTTTTTGTTTTTCCCGCAGTATTGGTGGTACTCAGACAGAGGCCTGAGAAACACAACTCCTCACCAGCTTCCAACTGGGCATAGAGCCATTGGCTGCAACTCTCTCTGGCTGTGTCCATCCAGCAAATATCTTAATCATGGAATAGTACATCCATCAAATCCATGTCTCTCCAGTTTGGAGATTAGGATGTCCTGTGGGACTGCATCAAAGGCCTTACAGAGGCATAGGTAGATAACATCGTTCAGTCTTCCCTTATGAAATGTTGCAGCCATTTGACCTCGTAGAAGAGCACCAGATTGGCCAAGTGAAATCATGCTGGCTGCCTCAGATCACTCCCACCTTTTACGTGCCTTAACATGTCTTCTTGGAGGATCTGCCCCATGATCTTCCCAGACACAGAATAGAGACTCACCAATCTATAGCTCCTTGGATCTTCCTTTCCTCCCTTTATAAATATGGGAAAGCTGTTTCCCTTTTTCCAGCCATCAGAGACCTCATCTGACCACGATGACTTTTCAAATACAATGGAGAGTGGCTTGGCAATAACATCAGCCAACAGGACCCCTGGATGCATCCCACTGAGTCCCATTGACTTGTGGCTGTCAGACACAATCAGAGATAGGCAATGGGATGCAGAACAGGCTGCTATTGCTCATTGTTACATCCCTTCATGCTGGACTGTAGCAGCAGCCAATCCCCAGAAGTTCAATACATCTATTGCTACCCTTCCCCATCCCCCTCACACCGCAGTGAGATGGACAAAAGGCAGAGATCAAGGATTCAGATAAGAACAATGTACTGGAAACAACGAAATAAGAAAAGGAACTGGAACAGCAACAATATTCATTTAAAAAGTGTACAAAGACCCTGACCCAGTGTGGCACAACCCCAAGACAATACACAAAATGGTGGATGAACCCTCCACACCCACACTTTTCTTCCAAATTGCAAGCGACACACCCCTCCTTCTTGGAAGTGAGAGCGCCTCAGTTCCACCCCAGGGGTGTGTTCATGGTATAGAATAACAACCTAGACACGCCCACACGGCTCCAGGCTCCATGCACTCATGGCTAATGCAGAAAAATTAACTCTGTCCTGGCCAAAACCAGGCTGTTGCGTCGCAGGACTGTGACATTTGGCAATGATGGGTTTAACATGTGAAGTATTCTTTTCACATTCTACTGAAACATAAATTTGGTATCACTCACTCTGCCACAGAAACCAACTGCATAGAAATTAAATGCTTTTGTCATGCTATCTTAACAGCATTTTACTATTCTGTTTTACTTAATTAATTCATAGTTAGAGCTTGAAAGTGTGGGAAGAAATACTCAAAAATAAAAAGTGAATCCCATCTCCATCTACATTATTTAGCTGTGGCTTTGCTGAGAGATGAGAGAGACTGGCAAAGCATTTGTCCCCTCACTTTTACCCATTTGGGTAGTACAAACCTCCTGTTTGTGTCTGTGCTGACACAGATTTGTGCTACTTTGAAGAGTACAACCTAAATCTATCTCTCTATCAGTTTCTCTTCAGTAGTGTTAAAAGAAGTCTTTGTAAAAGTGTTTGATATTTAAAGACATAAAAGAGCTAGATGAAGTAAATAAAATTATTACTTGATACTTTATAAATATTATTTGATACTTAAACGTGAGTTTAGGACAAACTGTGTTGGCCAAGAATTTTGTTCCTAACTTGTCTACCTTCTGTATTTCCTACAATCTGGTGTACATATATGCTTCTGTAGTTATGGTTGTAGTGACGTTGCTGTGATATTATGCCTGTTAACAAGCAGTTGTGTCAGCTTTGCATGACACACATGACAGCAAATGAATGGAGAGATGCACAGTCTGCCTGAGCCTACTTGCAACAGCTTTCTGGTGGGAAGTTCCTTCTGTTTGGTACTAATGCCGCAGTGGTGTACCATGGGTTTGATTGTAGCTGTGAATATTCATGTGATATTATGTATTTGTATTTCAGAAAGTGCTGAACTCACAGACTATGAGGATTACAGATGAGTACACCTTATTTCTTTGGAAAATCTGAGAAATTCATTAAGAGGCAGAGCAAAATATGTGTTACATTCATAGAAATTCATGGCTTAAACAAACAAAACTGAAGTGCATTCAGGAGTTATACACTCACCCTAAAACCTAAGTATAGACACTTCCTTCAGGCTGGTATTTGACATTTAATACTTTTAAATGAGATGCTTAAAAAGAAAATAAAAGAGTACAGTACAAACATCTTGCATTCTGTACATTCCAGCATGCATAGTCAATGGCAACTGTAGTGGCAGGTCTAACTCTAAGGTACACACAGACCATTCCTTCTTAGAAAAAAACAGCTAAGACAAACATGGGTGTGTCAGAACTCATTCTCACAGTGAAGTACAGGTAAGCTTTTCCATCTCAGCAGAGGAAACACCTGTGTCAGTTCCTGTGGCACCATGGAGTTTCCCCCATTCCAGCTGGTAATTTCAGATGACAAGAGAATGTTTCCTCGAGAGAAGCCTCTCTGCTCACCACAGGCAAGCCACTATAGAAAAGACTTTCTAACCTTTTCTTTTCTTTTCTTTTCTTTTCTCTTCTCTTCTCTTCTCTTCTCTTCTCTTCTCTTCTCTTCTCTTCTCTTCTCTTCTCTTCTCTTCTCTTCTCTTCTCTTCTCTTCTCTTCTCTTCTCTTCTCTTCTCTTTTTTCCCCTGTGGGTTAGGGTTTGGTGGGGTTTTGTTTGTTTCTCTGTATTTCTGGTTTGGTTTGGTTTGGTTTGGCTTGGTTTGGTTTGGTTTGGGGTTTTATGGGAGGGAAGATTTCTTCAGCGTCCCAGTCTCAAAAATTCACACATACTTTTCATGTTTTAGGTAGAGCTTCCCTTGTCTGTAACAATCTTGCATAGCAGCTCTGCTTTTTTTTTTTTTGTTTTGTAATTTCACTGCATATTAATACATCTGCCTTGGCAACTGACAGGTTAGCTACACCTGCTATCTGTGATGAAAAAGACCTGAAAACCCAGACCTGGCTGAAGAGGAAGAAAATGCTGGCCACAAGCTGCACGCTATTCTCCCACATACTGTGTGTCATTTGGGTATTGCTGATTTTTTCTCCCTCTTGTATTTTATTAGCCTTGGTATCTCCTCATGTCTTCCTGACTTTACTGCTGTCTTTTCTTTCCCCGTGGAGCCTGTTTTGCAAATCAGCTTTGTAGTTGTCTGACCTTCAGCCATACCTCTGGCCACAGCTCCTGCACAAATTCTTGGAAAGATGCAAATTTCTCTACTTCTTTACCTGGTGGCTTCTGGAGATCTCGTGTCTTACTGAGCATGTCGCTTGTCACTGGCCATGTCTGCCTGTGTCAAAATCAACCTCCCTACAAGAGCAAGAGGAAATAAATACTGTTGTATTTTCCATGTTGAAAATGCAATGCTGAAAATGCTGTCGGTAGTGAGGGCTTTCACTTGTTCTTTTTTCTTACATAAACTTCCAGCTCAGTGTAGCCAAAGGAGTCAACAGCTGGGGCATCAGACACAATGTGAAATTAAATGTGATTTTTGACAGGCCATGGAATTGTCTGAACAAACGTTTTATAATACACCTCCATACTCGTCAAGACAGAGTGGAAGTTGAGATGCCTTTCAACACCGTCAAAGATCAAAAATCCTAAAATGGTAGTAGAAACAGATTCCTTGTTGCTGCAGCAGCTACTACCCTTCACTGACTTTTCAACTCTTTCACACATTCTTGGTGGGAAAGAGACTAGCAGAGTGAGAAGAGAAGGTAGGTAAGGGTGGTAGTTCTGGCACCAAGTGAGCAAGCAGGCTTTCACTTGGCTATGAGTACAATTTTTGCATGGTTTCTAGATGAAATTAGCTTCCAAGAAGTTTTTGAAGGCAACATTGCATCTCAAATGATTGATCTTTTCATTTAACCTGTTTTCTGTTCTCTCTCACTTAGCAGTGAAAAACTTTGTCCATTAAGCTGTGAATTCTTAAAGCAGTGAACACAGTGAAATACAGTGAATATACTTCTTGTAGCATTTTGTTACAGTGGGTGTGACAGACCAGAGCCTTATGAATTTTGTCTTCACTGCGTACACCAACCTCTCTTCAAAAGACCAGAGGAAGTCTATGTCAGAACAATTTCTGGGATCAGAATTGCTTTTACCCACCATGAGGCAGACTTGCCTGACTAATGATTTAAACTGCTAGAGAGAGGGTTAGGCTGATTCTTAACTGGAATAAATAAAGTTATGTGTCTTGTAAATGCTCAGGTTGCTCTGTCAGACAGAAAACTCATAAACCCAAAGAAGTCCTGTGATTTATTAACGGAGTCTAACTAAGGCAATTTAGTGCTGAGAATGGAGGGAAGGCTGAAAAGTGAAAGTCTTCCTCTTCTACACATCTTATGCAATGCAACTGTGTACATAAGAGGAAGTAAAAATTCACAGTGCTGGCAATCTGATACACCATCCATGTGTCATTGTTGACATTCCCAGAGAAATAATTTTGAAAGCTTAGGTGTGTCAGCTGTAAGGAAATAAAATTCAGATTTGCTATTCTCGTTATTGCAAATAGAGATCTTTACTACCAGAAGCCAGCCTCCCAAATACCTACCGTTTGAATCAGTACCCCCTTTTCTTTCACAAATCAGACCTTCAGCACTCTTATCTGTGATTTATTGGGGTATTTTGGGAATCCTTTTGGAGGATGGTTTCCCCAGCATTCTGCTGCATACAGACTGCCTCAGAATTGGCCTCTTGAAGTTCCAAAGGACAGGGAGAAAATAGGGTATACATGAAAGAGGTAGAAAGGGAATAGGAAAAGGTAAATAAGCTGAAATAATTTTCTAGGAAATTAACTATACCTATAGTCTTAGTCAGTCCCTGGTGTCTCATTCTCCCAGTAATGCCAATAAATATATTTTTGTTCTATTGAGTTGATGTAATTATGTATGCCTGCTTCACAGTCTGTTTAAATTATTCCAAACCATTTCTTTTCAGATGGAATGTTAGACAGTTGAGTGGTCCATAACTTTAAAATTTTCACTTTGGTTTCATTCAAAACCTCATCAGCTAATCTTTGATTGCTCCAAAGCCTCAAATAATCCTTTAGAACAGAGCCAATGTAAACTTTTAAAGCAAAGTCACAGGAAAAAAAAATCAATTCGAAAAAATTGCTCTTAAAATCATTTAGCATTTCAGCAAACACTTCATGATGATACCAGCACTGCAATTTTATACCCTCAAATTAATAACTGGAATTATATGCTATTTTATGTCACAAAATTATGCCAATATTCAGGTAAACTGTGTCCTGCATTTTTATGGTATTTTTATGATATTGATTTCCAAAATATATTTGGGCATTTGCAAATCCAAACATCATTTTTAGTGTCTCAGATTTATTGAAAAAGTAGTTGAACTATTGACACAAGAAACAAACCACAGAATAAATTAGTCAGATTCAATGAGAGAACCCAGTTACTAACTTGCAGGGAAACAGCAGATTAGTTAGAAAGATAAATTAGCTATTTAAATGCAATCTCTTTAGTCATAAAATAATGCACGTTTCTTATATTAAACGAATAGTTGTTCTTCTCTTTCTTTACATTTTCATATCCATTACCATGTCTCTAAAAACTGTGTAAAAAGTTACTTTTAGAACATAAATGTCATCCATTCTATTAGAGGCTAAAAGGTATCCAAGCAATTAGGTCAATGTGTTTGTATGTACTAAAACAAGTTAATCTTTAGAAAGTGAAGCTATTTCTTATGCCATGGCCAAACATTCTCTTCACTGACTCAAAAAGTAGAAGAACCATTAAATATGAAAAATATACATAAATAGGTGTTTTTAACTGATAAAATGGGACAAGGTGCTCTGTTGTAAATAAAAGGCATCAATACCGTTATGTTACTGTCATCTGGCTTTCCTGACAGGCTACTTTCAGCCTTTATTTCACGAATTCATTATCAGTATAAATATATTTTCTTAAATTGTGTTGTGGAGTTGTGTCTTTTTATTTATAGTAAAGACTATTCTCTTAATTACATTGTTAAAAATAGCTCCATGAATGGACAGGAGCACAGAGTATAACACAGTGCAGTCTGGGTTAGGGTCATCAACAGATTATCTCCAGATTATCTGGATTACGTGATTACCCCTGTGAAAGGTAGGTGTGATACAAATTAAAAATTAATCAGATTTTACAAAAACTATTATTAAATCAAGATAACCACTTTTGGCCTACATGTGTTTAAGTTATGATATATTTCAGGGTGATTTGATCAATAATACAGTGAAGCACAAAAAGACTAGTAAAGTTCAAATTTTTAAAAGATCTTGCACTGACTATTCTAAGTAGCCTTGGTAAAGGGGTTTTGCTGTTGTTACCCTTTCAATTTCCAAGTGAATTTCAAATATGTTTTTATCTTGATCATTTTTCCCTCCTACAACATTCTTCCAACACTTTTAACAAAGCCAACTTCATTTTTTCTTGGCAAATTGGAGATGTGATTCTCCTTGGAATATAATGCAGAGAAAGGTTCATGCATTTACCCAGCTATGTGAAATTCATTGTAATGGGACAAAATGTTGTGAAGGGAAAAACTCCTTTGGAGTTCTTCTGAACCAAAATTCCCGTTCCATAAGATCTCATGCTGTGACCAGAGGAAGCAAGTCCATTCCAAGGGATTCTCCAAGACATCTAGCACATAAAATAATCCTACTCTCCAGTAGCCAAGTGCAAAACTCACTGATACCTCTGTACTTCTTGGGAAGAAACCACTTTATGAAATTGTGGGGAAGACAGAATTATGTACTGTGCACATACCTTAACATTTATACATACAGACATCGAAACCATCTCTGTACCTATAATGTAACAGAAGTTACCTTTTAAATAAAGGACTGGAAAATAAATGAAAATACACCTTCAAAACTAAGTATAAAATTTCCTGGCACTCTTTGCTAGGAAAACAATTCATGTTATGATGGCATTGCTAATATCACTTCTTTAAAAAGGATATCTACAGGAAAATGTAAGAACAGAGATGGTTAGTGCTACTCTGAATGTGCACTGTGGGACCTCATCCACTAGAGGAACTACATGAAAATACTGACTTAGCATGAAGGTTAAATTCAGTTCAGACAAATTTACAATAAAACATATGTGAAATCAATGGAACATCCAAAAAAGACAGTTGAATGACATGAAAATATGTGAAAATAGTATCCTTCTGTTCTTAATCATTAAATACTCCATGTGAAAGGAATTGTATTTCTCCTACCTAAATAATGGTGCCCAAAGTCTGTTGGGTTAGCAAGGTTAATACAGAAGAACTTTAATGGATCATGATGGAGTCAACTTGAAAGCTCTTCTGGATATGCTCAAAAACTACTTGCTGTTTGTAACTTACATATGTGTATTTAGGATTTCATTATCTATAATGCAATCTAATTACTATTTGCATATATACCATAGAAGATTCTATTTTTTTTTTAAATTTGCATGCTATGTATGTTTTTGGCAAATAACTTTGACATTCTCAGATGTCATCTTTAGGAAGTACTTTGTCAGACAACAGCTGTCAGAGCAACCATGGAAATCCTGGGAGAGACCAAGTGGGCCACAGGTAATTCAGGATTTGCTCTTGTAATAGACTGTTAACAATGGTCATGAAATTCTAAATTATTTGTCCAATATGACCAGGCCTGAAAAACAAAGTTTTTTTACTCATAGCCTTGCAAAAATCAGTCTGCAACTTTCTAGCTGTTTAAGCTTGAAAGTCTTATGTAAATTTTAATAAGTTAAGAGCCTTCAATCTGCAGCATATACTACCAGCTGTTAGACGCTGCTACAGAATCTGAGAATGCTAGCACATCAATGGATATATGCAGAATCTTTCATGCTTGCCTCTGTGCATAAAAAGCCTAATGGCCTGGACTTCACTGCCATATTTTTATATTTCAGCTTTTACAGAGAGAAAGGCAGTCATATATTTCACCATTTTGATATATTAATAACTGGAAATATAACATCATTTTAATATAAAAATTTCTACTATCTCTTACTTTGTTGATTTCATGATTAGAATTTTTATTAAAAGGGAAACTATTGGTATATTACCACTGTGATATTTTAATTGCTGCTGTGGGTAGGATTACTGATACCATTTCATGGCACCAGCATACATATCTACAGGATTTATTACTCAGCTCATGTCTGCATTTTTATGGATTTAATCCAAGAGATGCTTGAATACCAAGCTCTTGAAATGTCTCCCTTGTGGTGATTCAACTGCACTGAGCTGCATCAGCAAATAGCATTGACACGAAGGCAGCAACTGTTACATTCCAGCATAGTTTGATTTAGAGCAGAATTTTTTAGATGTATTCGACTGTAACCCTTTTTTATCCATTACTTGATGCAAACCAAGTCCAAAAATCAGTTTAACAGAGTTAAAAAGATTCTGGTATTCCTCTGAAATTTTATCTTGCAGATATGAAAATATGAAAATATGCACAGGTATGATTCACCATGTGAAGAAAAATCCAAAGGCACTATATTTGTTTCAAGTCATGCTTAAGTACTTAAAGAAAAATGGTTTAAGAAATCTTAATTATTGGAATATTTTTAAAGATACTTCAAAATATGTAAAATCCAGGATGTGAGGCACAGAATCTCTACACAACTAGCACTTTTATTTACATATATACATACGTACAAATTTACATATTTACATTATCAGTTTCAATGATAAACTGTGGATATCAAATACCATTCAGTAAGCCTGCTACACGCATTAAAGTACTTGTGAGTGAAAATTTGGGTGTGGAATCATTAAAGCATCATTATATATTTGGCTCTAAGCTTTACACTGGTACATCAACATGCAGTGACTATAAAGCAGGTTAAAGGAAGAGGTCAGTATACTGCTAGTTCACTAATCAGCCACTGGCCTCTTACCAGAAACAGCACGCAAATCTCATTAAACTGCTCTTTATCTAAGTAGGGGAAGAATGTACATCAGTTGCCTTTGTTGAAGGACAAATGGCATACAAGTGCTAAGACTCTTATTGCTCTCAGTGGTGGAGGCAAAGAACAAAGACACAAACACAAATAGCATCTGCCAGGTGCTATATTGTAATTGTTAAATAGTGGACAACACTGGAACAAGAAAAGACAGTGGCTAAAACCCGGTGACAGATATGAATGAAGTATTCTTAGTTTTGTGGTTATAAAGTGCAAGTCTCAGATCTGATAGATTAAAGTCTGTTTTACCATGGCACAAATTTCCAAAGCAATGTATGAATATCAAATCAACACTAAATTCTGCATGCCAATAATAATTCGTTCATGGATTTTGTTCTGGGAAATTATTAGCTGTGCTGAACTACAAAACTGATGCACTAGAGGTGGTATCACTTGGAAACTGTCTCTAATTATGCAGTACAGGTTAAATAGTGAAGTAGATTTTGTTTATAGTTGATTTTAGAAAAATTACTATTATTACATTGTCCCTGAGCAAAGCACAGGAAAAACAAAAGGAACGTCTTTAACTGGGGGGGGGGAAGGTAATTTTCTACAATCAAGTCTCCAAAAAACCCTCAAACCCCCCCCAACAATACAAGAATGTGATTTCTTATGTAAGGACCTTGCTACATGGAGGGCTAATGATATCCTGGGCTGTATTAGAGGTATTGCCAGCAGGTCAAGGGAGGTGATCTTTCTGCTTTCCTCAGCACTGGTGAGGCCGCATCTGGAGTGCTGTTTCCAGTTCTGGGTAGTGCATTGCAGGGGGAATGTGATCACACTGCAGAGAGCCAGAGAAGGCACATGAAAATGATGGGGGGAGAAAAGAATGCTGAAGGGGAATGTCATCAATGCATACAAATACATGAAGGAAGGGTACACAGAAGAGATGTCCAGGCTCCTTCCAGTGGTCCTCAGTGACAGGACCAGAGGCAGAACCACAAAAGATTCCTTGTGAATGTAAGGAATCACTATTTTTACTATGAGAATGACGGAGCACTGGCACAAGTTTCCCAGAGAAGTAGTTGGAATCTCCATCCTTGGACATCGTGAAAAGCCATCTGGACATGGTCCCAGGGAACAAGTTCTAGATGACCCCGCTTAAGCATGGAGGTTGGACCAGATGACTTTCAGAACCACCTTCCAACATAAACTATTCTATGTATGAAATACACTAGAATTTGAAAAAAAAATCTCCAAAAGAAAATAAAGCCATTCTGCAGTTTATATGGAATGTTATACACTGTTATGGAATCAGAAATAAGATTCTTCTCACCTAGAACCGCCATATGCTTCTCTCAACAGCAAATTATTTACCTCATCAGTTCTAAAATTAAAGATACGACAGGGATGAATGAAACATTAAATTGACTTATTGTACCTAAACACATTTTCTGGTTCATAATAGTTTTTTTTCTAATTGTAACGTTAAGAGGGTTTTAAAATTATTTTTCAGAAAGGATGCAGCACAAAGTTACAAACATGGAAAATCAGTCTTGAAGAATTATATCTATGAAGAAAATCATTGGCATAGGTTTTAAAGAAAGAAAAATAAACCCTTCTCCAGCTGGGCAGTATTACAAATCTTGTGAGAAGAAACTTCACTAACAATTTAATTTTTAGTTGCTAGGGAAATGAAGATATTTGATGAATATAAATTCTGTTTAAAGGTCACAGGCAGAAAGGATGCTCACCTCCCTATGCAGAGAGAGAAACAGAGAGGTTCACTAGTATGCAGTATTTCCTATGGAATAGGCATAGCGGCTGTTAAACTCTGCTGCAAGCTACTGTCTAGGAAAATTATTTCCAAGCTGAAATTACTGGTGATCCATGTGGTCATGATAACTGGTCACAGATATATAAGGAACAATATAAGCCAGCAAAACAAAAAATATGACATTTTAAAAAGTAATGTTAAATTTTGTGAGAAAAGAAAAAAAGGACACAAGAAAATTAGAGGTCTGACAGATGTCAGTTAAAATCTGTAGGAAAGAGTTTGCAGTAATGCCAGGCAATCGATAAAGTCTAAGGCCTGCAAAGTTATTACATATTTCCTTTATGACAAAAGGATCTACATATAAACTAAATTCACAATCTGAATATGACAAAGGATGAGACACTTAAAAGAATTTCTTAAGACACTTAAAGAATATTCTTAAAGAATGGAGAACTGCTTAGTACTGAAAACTACCTTGCTAGTTACTTGGAGAAGAAAAATAGGTTTTCATAGCCTAGAATGATTTCAAACTAGAAATATTAGTGTCTAAATTTTTTATGTTTATATTGATTTTTTAACTAAAACAAAAATTTCAGAATTCTAAAATTTTGCCCACTGTGACTGTTCTTTATTTCAACAACCAAAACTAGAAAACAGCACTGGATGAAAATCATGGGAGCTTTTTACTGCAGGCCAGTGAAAGAGAGCCACAGACATTTCATAAAAATAGATTAAGTGTATAAGCTTTATCCTTGTAAATGAAAACATTATCTAATAACTGTGCTACGAAGATTGAAAGATACAGACAGCTGACTTTGATCCCTGATGGGGCACATTCCTTTCCTCAGCTCCTGCATCTCCAAGGGAAGCGTGCTCAGTGCAGAATGAAATACCAGTCTGAGAGCCTTTTTGTGTCTTTCTGGAAGTATACTTCCCAATGTCCAGGCTCTCAGAGGTATTGGAAAGGCATGTGGGAGAGGACCACAGCTGCTGTGTCCTCCTCACTCCTTCACCTTTGAGATGGAGGTGAAAACTAGCTATATTATCTGCCCAAAGATATGCCAAGGTAATAAAAGGGTATCATGTAACCTCCACCCCTCCTTCTATATCTGCAATATGATCAGGCACAATTTGTTGATAAACAGTGAAATTATCATTGCTTTCAAACTTCAACAGTGAGTTCAAGGAAGATTGTGCAATAAATGCCTTCAGTAATATCTAGAATGATTCTGGACAACAGTCAGAATGCCTCTGAGGATCATGATGAGATACGTGTCAAATCAGAAGCTCTACTGCCATTCAAGCAAACTTAATGCCTTATATATCATAAATTAACTTAGCTCAGTTAACATCTGTTAAGAACAATGATTTTTTTCAGGCTCCTCTCTGACATTTTATAAAAGGATATTTTGCAATGGAAAGGTGAGTAAATTTATTTCCAAACATGTTTTGTTAGCAAGAATGTTCATCGCTTTCATGGGAATGCTTTCTAGGGATGCTTGTCCTTTGACAGATTTTCAATATTCAAATTAACTTAAGTCAAATTACTAATTCTTTCTTTTGGGGCTTACGGAGAGAGAGAAATTTTTTCTCATGCCTAACACATTCACAATTTTGTCTTCTTTTTTAAAAATCAACTTTGAATTCCTTGTTTCAACAGTCATTTTTACTGGGGAGAAAAAAGAGTGATGTTTTTTAAATTCCAGTGATTGTGTCTTGCTAAAGAGATGTTATTAGACTTTTCAAAGGTGGTTGCCATAGCAGAACTGTGATAACAAAGCTCTTTTGAAATTTTTTTCTGAGTTAAACAAAAGCATTTTATTAAATGTTTGACCTCATGATTATATCTAGGTGAATATTCCTATATTTAAGAACTTGATGCACTTTGAGAAATTAAATTCTTTGGCTTTTTGGTCTACACTGGGCACTGAGTGAAATCCTAGTACCACATAAAATGTGGGAATGCTGCCAACGCCTTTGGTGAAGCAAGAATTAATTGGAGACTATGTCATAATTTTATATTTACTATACAACTTTCCTGACTATTTAGACCCAACCATGACTTCAATGCTGTAATATATTTTAAATTCCAATTGTGAAACACATACAATTCTTCTTTATATCTGTAACCATAACAAAAAAATCCCAACAATTTAAACAGACGAGAAAAGCAACCTAAGTTCCTTTGTAATACTGACGTGTTTGATAATGTATTTCTTATACTTCTTGAAAGTTTGCCATCTGCTATGTCATCATTTTGGCTTCCAGTACTAAGTTATTTACAAACATTACATGCTGGAATGCAAACAACTGGTTTTTCTATTTTTATGTCATCATGGCTGAGTACTTGGGATCATGTATTCAATGGTTCAGTAATTGTATCTCTTCTTAATACGGCATAATGTATAAGAGGACACATAAATGGCAGCTGCGTGACACCTGGAACAAATCTGGATGACCTGTCTACAGATGGAATTTAGTGTTTTGCCGCTTTTTTGTTCATGAGATGAAGATTCAGTGAGCAGAGCTGTGAGAAAGTAATAAAAATATGTTGAGATAAAAAATTATGTTCTCTATTTGAGAAAAATACTGAAAGTATGTATTTTTATCAGAACATTTAGGGGCACAAACAGGTATGTCCTTGGGTATCTCTTGTCTCCAGAACCTTGAAAATACTGCTTATAATTTTTTAAGTATTTGGTATTCACTCTAGACTCCAAAGACAGAGCACTCTCTGTGTGTGGGACTTCCAGTTATCACACAAACCAATAACTTCTGCAATTTCTAGGCCAATCTTTCCCCAAATCTTTTTGGCCAAAGACACTGTTCAAAAAATCAGTGGTACTCCACAAAGTGTTCTTTCAGCATCCTATTCTTGTCACCACCTCTCCTTTGCCCTGCCAGCTGTACTGCTGGTGCTAACAGAACTCTCACCCAGGCACGCAGGACCCTGCAGCAGCATCACAGACAGGCCTGCCCTGGCTCCCCAGCACACCCATCCCAGGAGCACAATGCAACAACATACAGGCTGCTTCTCCAGGCCAAAAGAGCTTCACCAGGCACACTCCATACCTCACCATTTGGAAAGCAGCACTTTCACAGAATCACAGAACTATAGAATGATTTGGATAGGAAAGGACCTTTAAAAGTCATCTAGTCCATCTATAGAAATGGGCACTAAAACCTCTCAAAATCTTATGGAAGATGTCAATTTCCTATACAGTTTTCCACTAAGTTGACATGGAACTGCAAAAATTGGTAAATTTAAGGATTTTTTAGTTAGTAGTTGTCATGCATCATAATTCTGAATATAACACTTGAACCATCACAGACAAGTAACTGAAACCTGAGAAAGTCCTACCCTAAAATTTGATCCTACCCAAACAAACAGATAAGACCACTGAAGTTTGATGGTCGGTTTATTGAAGTCTGTTGAAATCAAACTCCTTTTAGGCTTCAGTTCTAACAATTCATAAAAACATGAATCATGGAGCAACAAGTTAAGTTATAGAACAATTTAGCATAAAAAAGAACTAGGTAAATTAAAAGGAAAATGAGAGAGCTGGCAGTCCTTCTCTTCCCTTTGTCTGAGTCCTTTTTATTCCCAGCTTCACTGCTCACAAATCTTTGATATCTATCTGCCATCTTCACTAAGTAACTCTAGTTCTTTTCTACAAATTTTTTTTTCATCTTTCTCAAGTAAGCCAACCTCTAACCTCTCACAGTATTTTCTTTCAATCTCTTCCAGCACAGCTATCTTGGTAATAACCCACATAGAGACCTTCACCATTGATTAATGTAGTCACCAGCACTGCCCCTGAAAATAGGAAAAGGGACTTTCAGCACTCTTTTACTGCTGTTATTCCCACTCCCTATAAAGACAAAAGTAAGAGGACTACACCTGTGTCTATGCACAGCTCCATAAATTTTGTCATCCCCACCTAACAAATCTTTGACTGGTAAGCACTTTTTATCTTTTCGGCTGGTTCTATTACTGTCTCTTTTCAGCTCATGGCAAAGCAGTCCAAAAATAATGCAGCCATAGTGACAACAGATTACATTCTCCATGCAGCTCATTCAGATATCTCCAAAGATTTCTTCTCACAATTACTTCTGTTTCCACATTGACAAACTAACTTTATGACAGTCGAATCAAACAGGTTTCAGTGTTCTATTGAAAAAATTTCAGTGGCCAACCAAGAACAATACAAAGATTTCAGAAAATGTTAATGAAGAATTTTCTGTGTAAAACGGTACCTAGATAGATGATGAATCATTTCTTTATGTCTGCAACTGCTACCAGCCTTGGTTTATGTGTTGATGGCCTGCTTCACATATTTCTCCTATTCATTTATTTAACATACCAGCTTTTAACCACTCTGACCCTAAGCCTGCCCAGTGAAACTATATCCTTAAAGTATGTATTTAATTTGTTTTAAAGTTTAAACACATTATAATCAATACAATTTGACATTTACTCCAGAACATTTATATTTCAAATTCCACTTAAAACCTAATTGGCATCCTATGACTAATCTCAGAGACATGGCTGGTGTAGATTGCTTCAGGCAATAACAGCTTTAGTTGCTACTGCTAAATTTATCTTCAATTGTGAATCAAAACCTTTAGGAAAGCAGCTGATTTCTTTGTAGTGATACAAAATAGAAAGTAAGTTGAAACAGATCTCAACAGCTAACACTAAACACCATATTGCCAGTATGTAGTTGAAAAATATTTTTAACAAAAAAAGTGGATTGAATTCTTAGAAGCAACGACACAAATACAAAAAATTGAAATGTAATTTCTCTTCACAGTGAGTTGTTTCAGTCCCCATATGAATAGCAATAGTTCACGAACTTCACTAGAAAGAAACACTCTTTGGATAGGCAAAAGAGCAGTGATATTTTCATACTCTTGGAGACCAGGAAATAGTTATTATATTAACTTTGCACATACTGAAAATCCATCAAAAGTTTTGTCTATTATACTAATTAATCATGCCTATGAAATTAATTAAGTAATCTGTGTTGTTTCTGTCTGACAAGCAACCCTGTTTAATCACATATTTCTCATAGTTAGTGACCAGGTCTTTGCCAAGATTATCATCTTGTGTTGTTTTCATACATTATTCTTCCAAAATATGTAAACTGCATATTGTTGAACAAATCCTGTTTTATTTTAGTAATTAACTGTACATGAATATATATATTTAATTTAGCACTTAAATCTTCCTTCCTTCTTTCCCCTCCCCTCCCCTTCCCCTTATTCTTCTTATTGCCTTAAAAACAGTGTAATACTCACATTTACACCTTGTTAATCTTCTTTATGGCGGTAGTTATCTGTCAGATTTCTCTCTCTCTCTCTCTTTTTTTTTTATTTTTTTTTTTTCTAGGTTTCTTAATCTCAGTTATTTCTTGTATACGGAACACAGCAACTGCTAGTACTCTGACAAATCTACCAACATTAAGCAAGAATAAACATCCCAGGTACTAGATGTTGGAGATTCACAATTTTTGTTTTATCCTGATTTTGACGACCAATAAAACAGTAATACTAGCATTTAAACATGGCCCATGACTATGTAAATTGATAACTATCTAACTGATATGTATTGGACAGTAACACCTCTCCCACCCACTGTTTTCAAAATTGCAAACTCATGCAAATACCAAAACACCTCTGTGGCCGGTCGCGTGGGCTGGACCAGCTGACCACCAGGGCCGATCGGCAGCTCGTCAGCGGTGTCTG
>VZTX01016595.1:49973-61784 GCA_013400915.1 Pardalotus punctatus
CGCCTCAGGGCAGAGGAAGGGCCGTATTTCCTACCGTGGTTTCTGGCTTGCGTGGAGTCCCTGCTGTACAGATTTGTCCAGATGGGGTTTTAAAATTTTATTCCGAAATATTAAAGAGGCGAGAAATCTCGTGTTTGTCTAGTACTTTTGTTTGCATAAGAAGGTTGTTAATTTAGGTACTCGGTGGAAACTGGCAGTGGAACTTGTGAACCTTTTGTCGGGTGACTGTACAAAGTGCAGAAACGTTTTCTGGGTTGGCGCTAAAGGCTTGATTAGTCCGCGAGATATTGGCCTCCTTGCTGTGAAGGTAGTAATTCCTCTCACTTCACTTTCTGCTCAAGACCTGAGAAATCTTCCTGCCGTGAGGATTGTTCTGCGATTGTTGTGATTCAGGCCACAACAGCTTCTTAACCTGTTTGCTTGTCCTCTTTCGTAGCTGAGTAGTCCCTAATGTGGCATTCGAATACTTTACAGATGTGATTAAATGCTTACAACACATTGAACAAAAAGTTAACTCGTGTTCCTTCTGCACATGAGTAATTGAACAGGAAAAGATAGTCATATGCCCGAACTCTTAAAAGGAGCCTTTGATAGAATTGGAAACTGAGCCCATAAGTCTTCATTCTGCATCTGCTGTGTGAACTGTAGTTATTTTTGAGTGATATGTGGGAGGATGGAGGAAAGGTGTCTACAAATGGGAAGAATAGTTTCTGTATGATCAAAATTACTTTAGAATGCATTTTTTCAAGATCTAGCTAGCTTATATTCAAAGAAGGATAATATGAAAGAATATTTACCATGCTGCAAAAACAGGATTACAAAAGCAGTTTATTGGCTGTTAAAGGAGGAGAGCTCTGGTTAGAATGAATGGACTAAAGACTATGATTACTGTTGGATACCGACAGTCACACATTTCATTGACTAATACAGGTGTAAGCACAGCTGCCAAATTGAGCTATGCCTTGTGACAGGGAGGTTAAAACAACATAATAATGGCTTTATGAATGTAGGCTTTTACTGGATTATCTGGTGTACTTTTCTGTTATATTTATTTAGAATCTGGTTTTGGAGTCCTTGTGTGTGGGTATTAAATAAAGCTGGTGTGTGTGCTTAATTTTTAGCTCCAGGGATGGAGCTATCTTTTAGTCAGGTGGTAGTTATGCGCAGAACTGTTCAGCACACTGGCAGAGCTGTGGTAGAGTATATCCTGTTGCCACCTCAGGCACATCAAGATGCTATGGCTACAAAGGAGGGTGACAGAAGGCCAAGTACAATCCTCCTTCATCAAAGCTGATATTCAGAATCTCCCCAGTTAAAGAGCGGGGCTGAAATGAAGACTGACATTTTATCTTTGAAATGTCTTAATAGTAAAGATCTTCTTTCATAGACCCAATGTTGTTGTCAGTGTCATAAAACAAGTTACACAACAGGTTTGTGAACTTGGTATGCACTGATCAATGCATTATTGTCAAGTTGTGCTGGTGTCATGAGACAGGGATGATTTTTTTCTTTGCTTTGTTTTTGAAAAGGTAGAACTGTTTTTCCATTACTTTCATGCCTTGAATATGATGTAGTTGTGATCAGTTTTGATGACAGAAATTAATTTTACGCATTAGTTTGGTTCCAAATTCTGCAAGCGTTGAAGTACATATAGCAGTAGTGTGTTTCAATCACCAAATCCACTGCTTTCCACTGTTTTATAGTATTGGTTTGGATTGTTTAGGTAGGTTTTCTACAAATATTGATAGATTTCAAATGTATACACTACAATATTTTTATTGCATGTATTGTACACATGTAAATAATGTATTCATATATAAAAAGAAATTAATATTGTTATATTATACAATTCATACTGAAATTATTTTAAATCTCTCATTGAAAGAGATCTAGTTGTGTAGATGCACTGTTGTTTGGCTTATGTATGTGACCTATCATGTATATGATAAAAGTGTATGTATTTATGCATGTATACATGGATGCCTTTGAATATGGCATTTTTTAATACTGTATCATGAAATAAACCTCTAAATGTCACTTTTAGCCTTTAGGAGGTTTTCTTTTCCAAACCAGGCTCCAGAGTGAAATTTAAACAATTTAAAAACAATTGTTTGTTGATTTCCTATGTACTAAATGCATTTGAAATTTTGTGTTTGTGTTATTTGAGTTTGTGTTATTTGTTTGTGTTATTGCCCATATGAGTCAAATCTCAAGGCATAAAACCAAATAAAATTTGTGTTTAAAGAAAATTTTTTGTTTTTAAACTTTGAGATAGAACAGAAAATTACTCTTAAATTATTCTCCTATTAAGTAATTTAATTTTGTAGTGCATTTTCTACAAGGCATTGTGAGATACACTTAAACTCTGAATATGTGCTGCTTATGGTGAGCCTTCCACTAAGTGCATGAGTTTAAATATTAGGTCAATGCTATATATGAAAGAAGGAAAGGCACGATAAAAAGTTTTTGGAAGAGAATAGAAAATATATAGTAGGTGGTACTAAGATGCAAAAAAACTTACTATATTAGAATTCAAAAAAAAACACACTTGCAGATTATGGTGAGATAGTACAAGACCAGGAGTTTCCAAACTTAGTAGTTTTATGATGATTATCAGTCACTTCTGGCATCCACAGTCATGCTTTTCCAACCATGCCAAACCAGAGTCTCCTCTATGGCTCTTCTCCTAACTTCCCTACTGCATACTCCTGTCATTCAAGCTAGGATTGCAGTCCAATACTCGCATTTAACCTTCCCTATCTGTTCATGCACCCATAAAAGTTTATTCTTCATTTCAGACTTCATTCATATATTTTTTCTTCCACATACTGAAATCATCAATCTTCACTTCCAGCAAAAACCAAGTGGAAACTTGCATTCCCCTGATTCCCCTACATGCATGTACCTCCTTAATCCTGTTCCTCCTACTTCGCCATGTCTTTGTCCTCCTCTTCTATCCTGAACCAAAAGTACGGGTCTGTGTGGGGACAGCAGAGCTGTTCATTATGTTGAGTGTTGGTGGTGGCTGAAGTAGTTCCTAACTGTTTCCCCAGGTTTTATGTAGGCCAGGGGGCCATTGCTGTGCTGGCTGTATAGGATGAGTGAGATCCAGAAGCTGTGGCTCAGTTAAGTTTTGAATGTAGCATGGAAGCAGGCATAAGTGGTGTCAGCATTACATTTTGTCCACCTCTTTTATAGACAAGGAAGAAAAGTCAGTTGCAGACAAGTGTGGTAATGCAACAGTAATTTTCATCAGAGTCTTAAAAGCACAGATCTGCTTTTTCTACCAGATAAGCTAAGTCAGTGGAAAAATCCAAACAGATATTTCAGTCTTTTTTACATCAGTTTTACATGAGTCAATTCCTCAGGAAAAAAAAAAGCCAGCCTTAAAGTAAATTATTCTTTTTTGTGCAGGCACTCCCCAAGCCATGTCTCTGGAAATCCGGAGTGACTACAGTCCATTAAGTGTAATGTAAATAGATGGATTTGTCATAAGAGATGAAAGCTTCAGTTGTTGAATCTGGCCCATGAAAAGTAGTTAAAACCAAGCAAGATGAGCTTTGAATGGGAGCTTTTGAACAAATGGGAATCAAAAATCACATTAGCAAGAACACAAGACTCATGTAATTGCATTCTTTGTTTGTATGTGAGAAAACAGTCATTGCTAGGCTGAAAATATTGGTGTCTGAAGCAGAGATGTTTTTGAAGTCCCTTGGAAAAGGAATGGAAGTAGGCCAACTGCTGAGGGGAAATGGTTGGTTTAGAAAGCTTAATGTTGTTTCATTATTCTCTCTAACATGGAGAGCATGTATGCCCTAAGTACAAATATATGTGTTCTTGTATATCATGTGTTCAGTTATCTTCCTGTCTTAAAATCTTTTAACCTTTCACATGTAAATATTTAGTTGGTCATTTGGTCACATTAACAAATGACTTCAGACTCTCTCCTTCCCAAATTTTCCATATATCTATAGAAGACTCTGTCTCGTCTCCTTCTGCTTCACCACTAAAAACTGGGTAACACACTGTAATTTCACAATTCTTTGCTTCTGGAGAATTCCCTGTTTCCCCAGGAAATAACTCAGTTGGTTTTCTGAGCCAATGAGAACTTGTAATATAATTTACAATCTGTGATGATAGTATGTCTTTCAGTTTAGCAAGGAATCATGTCTTAGGCATAGTCCCTTCCAGTGATTCTATAGATTTCTTGGTGATTACCCAGAATCAAAATAGCAAACAAGAATTAAATACAGCACAATTGGCAGTGTTCATAGCGTCCCTCATTTGCCGTGTACATTTCAAGATATGCTTTGTTTCCGTTGCTACTTCCACTTGCAGTCTTTTCAGATGTGGGGTGGAGAAGATGATGCTGGTAAGGGAATTCTAGGTTAATCTGCATGTAACCACCACAGAGTTCAGCTGTTGGGTGGATTTTTTTTTTTGTTTGTTTCTATTTTTACTTTTATGAATTGTTGTACAATGTTTCAGAGGTGAAGTATTTCTTTTAGACATGAGAAAATGAATAGAATATATGAAGCTGCTGCATTTGTTAATATTTCCCCACTTAGGAGTATGAATTTTGTTTCAGTGCATGAGCCTGAGAATAAGCAGACATTGAGGATACTGTCCTTGCTTTGTTTCTTTTGTTCTAGATGGATCATAGTGAGGCATTGATAATTTTAGCTCCACTGGGGGTGGGATTCTCTCTTTTTTTTTTTAAAGCTTAAATGAGATAGCAGAGGCTGCCTTTTGATGATCTCATTCTAGGTCTTGCTTTGGGTAAGTAGTTCAGGATGTTTCTGATTCAGAAATAATGCAGATTTAATTGAGCATAAGGACAATTTCTCTACCACACGTATTTCTTGAAGCTTAGGAGAAAGAGTATACCTATGGAAACAAATACCTGTCCTGAATTGTGTGGAGGCGTTCAAGTTGGACTTAACTATGGCAGAAATTTTAGACATTGGCCTGTGAATTACTGGTAATCTGACTTGCTATTTTCACAAATAAAATGTGATACTTACATATATACTTGGTTGTAAAGTAAAATTCTACAGGTAGGAAGAACAGTAATAGAAATTAGTATATATATTTTTCTTCAAGTTTTCTTCTTCCTCTTGTTTTATCAGAGGTAATAGCAGAAATAAATGTTAGACTCGATTGTGATGAAGTGATAAATAAGGAGGTGAGACATTAATTAATTTGAGAAATTGATTATCTGTGATCAAATATTACATCTGTCAGAAGGAATTCTAGAAATGGTGCTGTAGTACATGCTTTTTGAGCTCTGCAACATCCCTTCTGGTGTCTTCTGTGGAGCTTATAAGAGGTACCTCAAGTTCAGAGTGGTTACATATAGTGTAATATTTTCATTACAGTTTAATCCTTGGGGCCTCCAGAAGATTATATCAATTTAAGAGACTAAAATTCACTACTCTATTGCAGCAGTACTGTCTAGATTAATTACTTCAGCTCTGTTATAGGTAGGTCTGAAAGAACGCAAACAGATGTCCTTTAAGATTATGCTAATTTAGTTAGAAATGTGTTTGAAACTGACCTCTAACTGCTTTCCTCAGTTAGAATTTTAGCTTCAATTTTGAAATCCTGAAAAAATATTTAACACCAATATTGGTCTTATCCATGCTGAACAGCTTTGACACTGTCAGCATTAAACCATCAGGCAAGATCAAGTTTTAAAAGTGTTTTTATTTGTATACGACACCTTTTCCAAGCCAGTACATTGTCAAACAGTTTTGTTATTGAAGATTTTTGCAAGAAGTTTAAAAAATCTTGGCTGCCATGTTATGCAGAAAATAGCTCAATTTTTTTTGCAATTTAGTATGTAGTTTTATACTTAATTTTTAGTTATGGTAATGCCCAGAAGCTCCATTTATAAGGCTCTGACATGTCAGGCCTGTAACAAAACAGCTTCTTCTGCATACAAGTTTACAAGTGAATTACAAAACAGAAGATGAATGTATTCCAGTGGCAAATTACAGGAAAAAGGAGAATTATGAGAGAGACTTAAGGCTTCTGTGAACACTTCACCTAAGGAGAATTTCCACATAAAATGTGAGAAAGGGCAGAATGCATCTTGGAATGTCTTTTGCATTATGTGTTTTAAAAGGCATCATATGGGAAAGCATGGTGCAGGTCAAAAAATTGATCGTCAAGGTGAAGATCATAAAATCACTACCAGGAAAAAAAGCCCATATTCTGCATCATGATAATGTATAAGAGCTGTTATGTAGAGGAGAGACATTAATTTATTCTCTTGGCTATGGACAGTTTCATTTGTTACTGTGGTTTCAACTCTTCATAGCTTTATGTTTCATGTAGTGTTTTCATTACTATTTTAAGACAAAGGTGATATGTAGAATGCCAGCAAGGTTATTTAATGGAGTCAGTGATGTGATATGCAACTGGTTTTTATTAAAATTGTATTTAAGTGGCCTTCAATGTATTAAATGACCTTTGCATTCAAGATAGATTGAATTATTTCAAATTACAGTTTCTCCACTAAATAAATTTCTTTTATATTTGGGTAAGGGAAAAAGAAAACCAAACTTTTAAAAACCTTGAATTTTTTGTTTGTATTAGCTGTTTTGTTAGTAGCATCTTAAGGGAATTAATTTACATATGTATCATTTAGACTAAGGATCTGATCACTGCAACTAGTCTCTGATTCAGATACATTTTGATATCTTTCACAAACCAACATATATAAGTACTTAAATGGCTAAAATATTGAAAGCTTACAACTTAAGTAAGAGTTTAATTCCTCATCTAATTGCATTTTTATATTTCCTAATTCTTTAAGTCTGTCTTGCTTTTCTAACCTGAATGCACAATATACTTTTAATTTAATTTTTGGTTTCTAATGTTTCTTCTTTTGGCATGAAATGCTGCATTTGAACCAGAAAGAGGTAAAAGATTTGCTAAGGGAACTGGTAGCAAGTTGGTTAAAGCTGCATTAACTGCCCAAGGAATTTTATGTAATCATTCATCTGCACAATAACAATCTCTATCTGTGTAGAAACAGCAATGTAGCCTTTTCAGCACAGGAGCTTTAGGTAAAGTGAATTTCTTGCATTCAGACTTGCTTGCAGTTTCCTTTACACTGGTTCGATATTGCTTCAAAACTGATCTCACAGATACAGTTGTAAGAATGCTTTTTCAAAAAACAAAGCTAGAAATGAGCAAATACAGTAAGAATTAAACTGTTATACTTTTCTTTTTAAATTACTTCCTGTATTTGTGCCTTTTTTTAACTAGTCCATCTGTTTACCTGTCTACCTGTAATTATTCTATGATCTCTTAACACCCATTGCTGCAAACGGCCATGAAGATCTGTGTAGAAGAACTCTCTAGGTTTTCTTCTGTGATGTCTGTTGGCTTCAAACTATAGCAACTTGAATATCTTGTTTAATTGGAAGACCTCTTTAAAATCTCATCTTCAGACTCCAAGAGCATTTAGAATATGACTGAATATGCTTAAACTGAAAATGTTGAAGCATTCTTCCATTGGCCATTTCTACTAGATACTTAGTGTGCATCTATTAAGTGAAATAGTCTTCACTCCTAAAATTGTGCTGTTTTCCTTGCCACAGTGTCTAGTCAGTTTTATTGCTTTGGTCAGATGAAAACTGGCAATTTCCTTTAGGAATTTTTAATACTGTTTTAATTTATAAATTAATAATCTGTCTTTAATAATAAGACAGACATTTCTCTGTTCTTTTGTATTTGTCTCACAAATTTCTGTGGAGTTAATCTTGAAGCACTTGGATCATACTGTTTGTTATATTAAACAATAATAAATTCCACTTATATAATTTCTTAGCATCCGAAAATACTGATATTCAGAGAAGGCAGAAACATTGGTTTTGATGTGTCTGCAAATTCTACTGTGTATATAGATGCAGGAACAGTTTGGGGTTGGCAGTACTTCTGCCTTTATCCACCATTGTTTTTTACTCTCTTGTTCATGCGCAGCTTGAAAAACACAGAATGTGCAGTCATTCTTTAGCATTCTCATTAAGACCAGTAAGCCCTATTTGCTTATTTACCATAAGAGTTTTGCTAAAGCATGGTTAGGGTATCATGCTTTTGTTTATGTTATGATTGGAGCAGTTGACTGCCTTCACTAATGAACACATCCCCTTTTGGAGGGAGCTCCATTCCAGATCAATAATTATTTCTTCACTCTTTTCCATGAGGATGTCATTTCATAATATTTATCTGACATTAGAGATTAGAAAACACCCTGTACTCAGGGTCCCTGGATAGGATTCAATTCCAGTTTCTTTCTGAAGGTTTATAAGTCTTCTTCCACTTGTGTACCTGCCAGCGCTTGTATGACTCCACGCATTAATCCCTATGCAGGACAGAGACCTGGTCACTGGAGGTGTACAGGGACGAGTAGAAACTGAAATACTGCCTCTTCCTTGAGGCAACAACATCTTAAGAAGCTTAGATAAGCCACTCACTTCAGTAAGGAAATTCATCAGCTATGCAGGGAACAATACACTAGCTTTCTGTTATGAGGACCAGTGATGATGGTTTAGCCAGAGCTATTGTGGTCAGTGTTGCAGGTATCCCCAAAGCACCAGTGTTGTCGCCAATGACAGATCAGACAGTGGTGGTGCCACTGACAGCTGGATGTCTAAGTGCATGTTTTGTGTGAAAAGGTTTTAAAACATGTTGAGTGTTCAGAAAAAGACAGGGAGGAAAGTAGGTGAGTGTGTGGTTCTGAATTCTGTGTATCCTGGGACGCAAGGTATTTGCCGAGAGTAAAAATAAAACTTAATCCTGATTAATCAGTTCTTAAGGGTCCCAGTCTCGTTTTTGCCTGGAATCCTATACTGAATTTCTAATTATGCCTGATGGGCTTTCCAGAGGAGACTTCTCAGTTTTTTGAGTCATTCTTTGTAATAATTACTTTACAGTTGGTTTCTTTAAAGTGGGTGCATACTATGAAAAGGCAGTGGTTTGATTTAAACAGTGTAAAATAACTAATTTTAGTAATTTAAATTGGAAGGCCAAAAGGTTTAATTTTGTGTATTTGGTTTTAATTCAGTTTTTCTTTTCCACAATAGGTCATTTTTACCTTGTTTATGCATCAAAACATAATTACAAATAAAAATGCCATTTGACTTCTATTTGTTACTTCTTTCTACTAGCAGAAGGTCTTAAGTACTTTTACAAGTTCTGTTTCTTATTTAATGGGGTTTCTAATTTTTACACTCTACTGTATTATTTTTGCTTATGTTTGTTAAGGTGGTGTTGTACAAAAAGGAATTTAAACTAGTGAACTGTTTCATGGGGATATATCAGTGTTTTATATATATTTTGCACTAAACTTGGTTGTTTTATAAGTGCCTATATATTGACAGTGGTTGGAGAGCTAGGATTTATATTGGTTCATCATGGTGCAGATTTTTTCAAAGTTAGCTTAAAAACAGATAACCACTTACTTAGATTAAGTTTTTTTATTGTGAATAACTTAGTTTTAAAGAAACAATGCATTCTTTTCAGAGCCAAGATCTTCCCCAAATTTGGCACTGTCCCATGATGAGGTGTACTCTCCTTTTTGTTTGCTGTTTTTAGTAGCAGAGGTGACTTTGTGTGTGAACATTATTGAAAAAGAAGAGCAAGAGATGTTTATCACGTGGCTATGCCACCAGGACTCACACAAAGGCCCTCTCTGTCTTGCCTGAGCCATTGTGAGAGGAACAGGCACTGTGGAGTCTCTCATTGTATGACTTTCTTTTCAAAATTTGTGGGGGCTAGGACCACCTTCTCAAGCATGCAGTAAGTCAAAATAGGAATACTACATCTGTTAGTTTCTTTATTTTTATTAATCTCTGTTAGTTGTAAGAATGAGTGCATAACTGAAAGAAAGTGAATACTAGAATTTCAGGGACTGCACGTCTTTCCTCACAGTCTTATATTCTTCCATGTATATGGTTTTTTTCAGCCATGACTTAATTTTTAAATTATATCTGGTACTTTTTGCAGATGTTTTCAAAAGTTTGCATTCTGATTGATCATGTGAAACAGTTTCAAAAACTTTGTATCATTTTGATTTTTATCTGCATGTTGGGGAAGCCTGAATTACCAATTAGAAAAATTGAAGTTCAACGAAAATCCTCCAGCAGGAACCAGTTGCTTTGCCTCCTACAGCTCAAAGAAAGAAATCTTACTGTATACTTTAAGTAGGGAGTGGAATAACATCCATATGTACTTGACCTTAATCATGATTAAAAGAGTTTTAAGCTGGTAAAAAGCACATCCTGGATTTCAGACATGAAATTTGACAGTAGAGGTTTAAATAAGACTCTCAAGAATAATTCCTGCCTTTGTACACCAACTTACTCCCTTTACTATTTTAGATTTCAGCTGGTATATCTGTAATTTTCTGTCCCAAATTCAGGAGGTGATGTTTTGCTCAAACAGCCCTCCATTCAGTTCTGGGTTGTTTTCTGACTGCCAGCATGAAAAGCATGTACTATCATTTTGGCATCCAACATGTGTGATTACAGTGGGGCAAATCATTAGCAACATGCTGTTTTTCCACTTGGTATCTCTAGCTGTGGAAATGAAATAATCATAGAATCATCAAGATTGGAAGAGATCTACAAGATTGTCCAGTCCAACCATCCACTCAGCACTACCACTGCCACCCCTGAACCCCTAAATTACATCACCCAGTGCCAGGTCCAGGTGCCTCATGAACACCTCCAGGGATGGTGACTCCACGACCTCCTTGAGCAACCCATTTCAGTGCTTGATAACCCTAACAGTGAACATTTTTTTCAAGTATCAGAATCTCCCCTGTTTCACTTTCAGGTCATTTCCTCTTGCCCTCCCGTAGTGGCACATTTGAAGAGATGGTGCATCCTTGTTTAGATGAGTTGATCAAAGGCATTTTAAATGTAGAGATCTTTGCAGTTTTGCACTGTCTGCTGCTTCTTTCAGCTGGACTTCTCATGAGTTATAAGAATGATGTTTCATCCTGTCAAAGCAGAATTCAAGATCAAAACACTTCTGATGATGTTCTAGTTGGTGTTTGACATATTTTTGTCACTGCAGCTGAAAATGTTATGTATCTAATTTAACCCATGGACAGCAATAGATCTGGTTTGCAGTTCTGACCTGTACATAAGCCTGTGCTATGTTTATTATCCTAATTTAAATTAAAGTCTTAATTATTCTACAAAACAAGATATATTAGTGCCTGCTGAGGCTGCTCATCCATTTTTATCTGCAATGGTGTGATGGTTTTGTACCTTGATATATATGGAAAATGTATGGCTGTGCTCTTTCCTCCATGCTCATTTGATGCATGAGAAGCAGAGGTATTCATTAAGTAAAGAGGGAATATATTTCTGTCCAGAGAGTGTAATTACAGGCTGTCAGTTTATCCTAAGTACTATTTCATCTGTTCAATGGGATTCCATGGTGCAGGCTTTTACAGACATTATCTGCAAATTATTTTACAGACACTATCTACTGACCAGAGAGAACAAGTAACAGTAGGAAACAAAGGTCAAGTAACAGTACACAAATCAGAAATTACATTACCTGGAAGCCCGTACAATTGCTGCTTTAAATGTTGTTGTCAAATTGCACCTCACAGGTAGAAGAAATTCTGTCCATGGATAGGGAGGAAAAAAAGGAAATTATTTTTCAAGATTGTCTTAACCCTACCAATGAAGCAAATTCTTAGTTTGGTACATTCCACAAAACTTTTTGTCTTTAGTCCAACACTTACTATTATATGTTGGATCATGTTGAATTTGTTTTATTTTC
>VZTX01016596.1:0-23096 GCA_013400915.1 Pardalotus punctatus
AGATGAAGAAGAAAAAATCATAGGAGTAGTAGTAAATGAAGAAGCAAATGATGATGAAGAGGATGAAATAATAGTGGTAAATAAAAATAAGAATATGAAAAAGAATAATAAGTTGAATAAAAATTAGAAGAAGAAGAAGAAGAAATCAGAAGTAATTAAGAATAAGAAACCGAATCAGAAAACNCATGTTAAATCAAATCCGTATGCTGTCATTGTATGCTCTCCTTTGCACCTTCATTCATCAGAGGCATCTCCTTCATGGGGTCGTAACACATGGGCAGGGTCCCTTCCAGCCGCAAGCATTCTGGGATTCCGTCAGCTGCTCGCTTCCCTTTTCTTCCCTCTGCTTCGAGCTGGGAATGTGCTTGAAAATGTCCAGCAAAGAAGCCTTTGCTGTCTGCTCTGGGAGCCCCCACGGCTTCAGGACCTTGTCACCTGCACCTGCACAGCTCCGGTGCGAGGCACAGCAGAAGCAGCGCCCCAGGAGCCAGGGGAATTCCCCTCTGTGATCCATGGCACACCGTGCAAGGGTCTGGAATCCCAGTTTGTAGCAAGGAAAAGATGTTCTTGCCCTTTAAGGCAAAGGTCTGAAAGGGCCCATAGATCTTCATTTCATGGCAGAAACAATTATATAGTTTTGTGTTCTTCAGGCAGAAATCAAATGCTATGTTTATGATATAGAATGACTTCTGTATGATATGAAGCACGACTTCATAATGTGTTACAGAATCACTGAGTTTCTAAGACTTTTTAAAACAACGTATAGGCACTGATGAAAAAAAATCACCATTAGGAATATTTCCTACTATGCTACCTGCTGTACTTTCTTCACACCTTTTCCTTAAGAGAATCATGTCTCCATTATTATTTTAGTGGTTCAGCCTTTTCTGCAAGTACCTGTGCATACCATACTGTTCTAGCACTATAACTCCAGAGGAACAATATTTGCACCCTCTCACTGAAGAATTTACACAGGTCTGAACATCTCTGCCCAAAGATCCCTTTTCTGGGTCAACACCTTAGGGAGGTAAAAAGGGCAAGATGAAAGAGAGATTAATGAGGGATCAGTACTCCACAGGAATTGAAGGAAGCTAGTCTTAATTGGGACGTAAATTAGCCATCCTTGCATCTTTTAGCTTGGAAAAGGTTAAGAGGAGCAGCAGATCAGGAAAGCAGGTGACTACAAAACTAATGAAAAGGCATAAGAATTTAGGTGATCAAATGATCCAGGAGGGTGCTCAGTGGGTTCAAACAGTGTGGGTTTAATTAGAAGCAACTGTGATAACAGGCAAGAGGAGAAACCTGTACTTTTCTAATAATTGACTTTGGATTGATGTACATAGTACATGATGTTTTATAAAAAAGTGAAAACAACCAAAAATCTTGGATACTGAAACTATTAACATTGTACAGATAAAGTATTTTGCAATGTTGTGAAATCTGCAAGGCAAGTCTCATCTTCTAAGCATCCCACAAGGAGTGAATGGATGCCTGTGGAAAATAAAACTGAGATTTAACTCAAAAACATTGTCTACGCTTAGGTGTTGGCCCTAAATCTAGGAGAACTGAAGACAAAACACCTGGAAAATCTTTCAAGGTCCTGCAAATGTAGGTCATGTTCTCTAGTGTGTTGCATATTTCACACCTTGGATTTGAGCAAGAGATACTGCCAGATCCCCTGGGGTCACAGTGATGAAGGACAGAGAGGGTCTAGGAGAAATATAGGACTTGTTCTGATTCAATTTCTTCTATTTTGTATTAATTGGGATAGGAAATATATTCCACAGACCAATCAAATAAATGTGGACTCCTGTCTATATTCAATATACCTACTTTAAGCAACATGTAAAGACCCATGGAAATTTTCTTTTAGAAACACTGAGAGAGATGAGTCTGAATGTTAAAGTGTCCAAATGGCCAAGAGGAGCAGGTAAAGCAGTTCACATAAGAGTATAACTCGAGAAGAAAGACCAAGGAGCACAACATGCTCTCCTATAGGTGATGCTGCAATTAACTGACGAGTGTGTAGGACTAGCACTATTGACAGGATTGGCAAACTATTACCTCAGGTTTCAGCAGCATTCTAACTGTCATTATAAAGATAGGGACTTCTGCATTACAAACCCCCCCAAAACAAACATCCAGGAAATCAACATTCTCAACAGGTAAAAGAAGCTCATCCAATTTTGACAGCATATTTGAATTTTGCATCAGTGCACCATGCAGCATGCTTAGAAAGGATTATTCAAGGAAGGAAGGAAGGAAGGAAGGAAGGAAGGAAGGAAGGAAGGAAGGAAGGAGATAAGATGAGGGTTTTGCATTCTTCTTTTTTTTATTTTAGTAAAATTGTTAACCTTTAGCAAGCTGCAGGTTTTGTCACGTAATGGCGACATTATGCTATTGTAAGGATCAGGCAATAGAAGTTTTACTTGTTTAGCTATACTCTCTACCGAAATATTTATAGAAAAATAAAACCACTGGTTCAAATCTGTTGAACCAGAGTTTACCAAGTGAAGAATATGTAATCGCTGTCTTGAATGGCAAAAAGGTGCCATGTCAACAGCTTATGGGTAAGTGGACTTGAAAGCAAATCAGGGCTTAAGAGAAGTGTGCAGCAGAACTGCTGCATTGCATCAGAGGGAATGTGTGAAAGCCTTAAACTCTTTAAATTGCAAATAGAGAAAAGTGAGGCACTTGAGCTGGCAGTCAAGTTCTCATTTGTATCATTATACTTCATGACATCTCTCTAGAAATGAAAGTATCTTGTATCATGAAAGCATGAAAATTGTATATAGCATAATTTTTTTTCAGTATTACAAGAAGCCTCAATCAGTTTTATAGATTAAGACAAATTGTCTGGAAATAAAACAGCCAGAAAGATTTCAAGAGCATCAGCTTTCCCTGCTAGGAAGAAGACTTCGGTGTAAGAAAACTTATCACAGATCCTCTCTACATTTCTGCTCCAGTAGACACAATATTTCATTGTTGTTTTTTTTTTTTTTTACAGGATTGTAAATACTAACTACTAAATCTGCAAGTTTTATTGATTTAATCTAGTAGGGAAGAAAGAAAAACTGGAAGGAACAGGAGCTTCTTAAACATTAATTAGTACACAATGTACTCTTAATAGCCCTGAACAATGATTAGAGTAACCAGCTAAAACTAAGTCAACTCTGGGAAGTTACTCAGAAATTAAATGACAGGTGGGAGAGATTTGGTTCAGACATTGAAATATACAGTCTCTCTTTCATGTGCCTTTCTTATATTGGTTTCCTGTTTTACAGTCAAGAACTTAAATTCTCACTGTGTTAACTTGTGGGGTTTTTTAAATTCTGGCTTGCCTAGTTTGTCATGATCTTAATCAGATCTGACGACAACAAAGCGTATTCCTTTCTGAAAGCAACAATTATCAGTAAGGTGTTTCCAGAACAGCTTTTGAGATTACTTGTAAATTAAAACCAAAACAAGTCTGGGAAACACTGAGATTGGAATGCTCTTTCCAGCAAGCTACAAAGTCTCATTTGGAGCAGGATTATCATACACTTAGTAAAAGGCAAGTCAGTCTTTGCAAATCTAGCCCCATGATCCTCCACTGTACTTACCTGCACAGTGCAATCACTCCAAGAAGGAGTGAGATGCCTGATTTTTTAATCTACTTCATATTGTAGATTTGCAAGCCAAGACCAAAATCCTATATCTGTGTTCGTATTAAAAGTGAAAATTAAATCAGGAAAAAGAAGAGGGAAAAAAATAAAATAGAAAAACTAAAGATAATTAACAAAATTGAGATTAGAAGAAAATACTTTTCCTGTGATTTAAAAGGTTAATATAATCTTTTTAGGTGTTTGTTACATAATGTTAAGTTCAGAGAGGCCCTTTCCCTTGCTGCTCCATACTCAACACTTCAAAACTGAATTTAAATATAATTTGTGTCAGGATATACTTGTGCTTCAAATAGTGTTATTATATTAACTGATTTCAATTTCTAACATTTCCTGGTATGAAAATTTCCAAAATAGTGTGATTTCATGTGCTAACAGTAGCAGTGTTTCATGAAAAACATGGTCAACACTACCTGTACATTTTGAAAATCCCCAGATTATAGAATGGGTGCTCCAAAATTCAGCTTCTCAGAAACTTTCAGCATATCATGAGCAGACCCAGGAGTAAAACCCCAAGTCCCAGTCCACTGGTAAAGACCATTTGGTCTTTGCAGTAAATTGATTCAAGTTAGCAGTGAAAAAGGAACTTGAGACTCACAGTTTATGTGTGCATATCACATTTCAGTGTTCAGTCACTGATCTAACAAGACAAATTCTTTTAATCCCACCATAGTGCAAGTTTTATTTTTCTCATGACTAAAAAACTGGAAGAAAGAAGATAATTATCATTCCCAGTTCAGCATTGGTCACTTTTACTTCTGTTCAAAACTGTCTATACCTTTTCAGAGTGGGAAGGGGAGATATCCTGTGAACTTTTATTCCAGCAATTGCTTTGACTTCTTCCTCTGCTAATTAATATTTTGTTTAGAATTATCTTTTTCAGCACATAAAATATACTTGTGGCTTTTTACATCTTTTCTTGTGTGCAACAAGCCAGTCCCTCCTGCTTCCCTTTGTTGATCAGAATACAGTTGGGTTTGATATTCTCAAAGTGTTTCATTGCTGTCAGGAAGAAGGGAACTGAAGTACATGTTGTAGAGTAATCTGAGAAAATAGACAAATAGCTATCAAAAGGAAAAACTTCAGCTCTTCAAGTGCACACAGCTGTATCAAACTGCAAATGAACCCAAATTCCTTGGAAATGTCCCTAAATTTCCTTTCATTGTTTTTGGGGTACACTAAATCATATTCTTTATTAGAAGATACACATCTTACAAATATTTTCTTAGAAATTTCTATCTCTTTCCTTACCTCTCATTTCCCTAAGCACATATTTGATATATTGGTCACACCATTTTCTTACAGTTACTGCTTACATGCAAACTGCCAGCTTGTACCAAAAAAAAAAAAGAATCTGAAATCAATGAATGCAAAACATAATCTGAAATGGCAACAAAAGGATTTCCAGGAAGAAATTTAACACAGTCACAATCTTTGTAAGGAAATAATCAATGTTAATAAATTTAGCTCCTTAAAATATTTTTCATGCTTTTAAATGAAAACAGGCCATCCTATCACAAAACCATCCTATCACAAAAGCTATTTTTATCATGGAGAATATTCTTGAAAACTTTCTACTGCATTTTATCTTTCTTTTGTCCTTTCCTTTTTGCAGTGGAAACTGCCTCACTGCCAACTTTGGTGTCTGGTTACTCTGAGTACCTTTGAGGAGACTCATGGAAATCTTGTGCTTATCTCTAGAAAAAAACACATTATACTCAGTACTGTATTTCTCACACTGTTCCTGTTCCACCTCTCTTTTTTTGGCAGTGATAATAACAGAAAGGAAGTTTCTCAAGCCTGGATCTCCTCCAGGAAGCTCAGCACTAACTGGTAAAGTTTGTCTTACCATGATATATTTTAATAACATGGCATAACAGGCTGCTCTGCAATTAACAAAAGTGGAATAAAAGAACCTATTGCTTAGTGACTGAAGAAGGAGACTATTAATAGGATTTAATGGAAATATTTAAGGAGAAACAGAAATTATTCACATCGGTCCATATTAGTCTCAACTCTTGTCTCATTCTGCACATATCTGTCATTATGCAAGTATTGTTTCTGTTGAGTATCACTTATGCTTTTACAGAAGGCAGTGACAAACGGAAAAAAAATGTTTCTACATCTTCCACAGCAGGATTCTTCATGTATAGGATAATTTGCAGGCACAGCAAGCAGGCTGGTAAAGTGGCATCACTGTGCAACAACTGACCCATGAAACACACTCATATTGTGCTTAGAAGTAGTTTTCTTATCTGTTTCAACCCTACATAAAAAAAACAAACCAAAAAAAAAACCCAACAAACCAACAATCCCAGAATACCTGTGTTCTGTTACGTTTACTTGTCTTTATTTAAAGTCATTACTAAGTTTTTCACATCAAATAATTGAATGTAGAATGGAATATATTGGTATTCGATGTCAATTATTTTTCATAATATAATTCAAGAGCATGACCAGTACCACAGGGAACTGTTGCAGCCAATTTAAAAGAAAAAGAAAGGAGTATTGGAAAAAGATATCTGTAAAATGTCAATTATAATTCTATCAAATACTTACTGTGGACTGTCTTACTGGAAAATATTTTATTGTCTGTACTTGGTTGTTAATAAAAGCAAGACCTATGCAAGAAGAAAGTTTTATTCTGTATTTTCATATTGATGAAATCTTGCCTCCAATGACATTGAGCCTGGAACACTTTGGGTGCTAGATTTCTGCTCATGGATTTGATGAGATTACCTATCTGAAATTCTGACAGATAAAAATTGTCATCTTGGTCTTTTATTTGAAATGATCCTCACAGTAAGTGAGGAAACCCAGTCATATCTTCATTGTCAGTCATCTTTTACAGTGCACACATTCCTCAGTCTTTTTTCAAGGTTTAGCAGAAACTGTGATATAGCGTTAAGCTATGAGTAGCTTTATTGTCTGAAGTGTCCAAAGGTCATCCTTTTCTTATAAGCCTTCTTAGTGGATGCTTCAGGGCATGATATCCTTGAGCTGTCAGAAATAACCCATCTTATTTTTTATTTTGGAAGAAATATACTTTACAAGTTTCAGGCTAGTCTCATCTCCTTATTAGTCTTTTTCCTTTATGTTCCAAAACAAACCTAAGGATGCTATTTTGCTAATTTTTTACAAAGGAGTATATAAAGAATACATTTCTAGTTAATACAGGCTTGATTTTCTCTTCACATGGACAAAGTCAGGCTAGCAAAAAATAAAAGAAAAAAAAATTACAACAATTCAATATCAGAAACAAGAAGTGAACTAAGACTTCCCAGCAGTGAAGTCTGGAAAATGGACTTGTGTACTACAACAAACAGGCATAAGAGGTAAATTAATGAGTTTTTAAAAATGGAAATATTATTTCCATTTAACTTGTGTTCACATTTCTCTTTTCAGAAGCCAGAAGACCTTTACAGAGTGTCTATATTGGAATGTAGGTGCATGCTAAGATATGTTTTGTGTTTCTACATGTGATTTAAGTGTGCAAATTTTTAAAAATTGTATTACTAAGCCTATTAAGTCAATACAGTTGATTGTAGCTAGTGGAGGATTCACTGCACTGTAGACAACAGCAGGGTCAATTCGCATGTTTAGTGCCTTATGAAACATGTAAGCACATTGTGTTTACATCTACTGTTCTGGAAATGTACTGGCTTCTTGTGGGTCCCATGTCACATCTCAGCTTTGTGCAAAATTTTCAGATACAGAAGAACATGAAAAATGTCAGTGGACACCTAAATTTAGGAAACTCATTCAGCCTCTAGCAAAGCAGGTCATCTAATTGCTTTCTAGATCCAACTGATTTCCAGACTTCCAATGCCACTGCTGTCCACCTTTCTTTAAACTTCTTCCTCCAGAGTTGGTGTCCACTTGCAGAGCTACATTCATCTGTCCATAGACAGGCATCCACATGATTTGAGATAGACAGAAGTATCCACAAGCTGCTAACAGATGTAATATGGGACTTGTTGAACAGTATAGTTATTGTTGAGGAGCAACAGAACACCAGGGACAGCATTCTAGATCAGCACTATACAAGGACAGTTGAACTAATCTATAAGGTAGGAAAGTGTTATGTCCCAGTAAATTTGATCATTTGTCACTTATTTAAAGAGAGGCTGGAGACTTCCCTTCAAAGAAATAAAGAAGTGTGTACTTTAATGGCCAACTTAATTGCATGCATGCATTCTTTGAGTCTCAGTCCCAGTGTATTATTGCATTATTCTCTAATCTCTCTCTCTCTTTTTCTTTTTTAATTTTTTAAAAAAAATTTTTTAAGCGAAGGGTTTTAAGAGCTTTGACTCCCTGGGACAAGGCCTATTCTGAGTAAACACTGCAGGAGATAAGACGGATTCTTAAGGTTAACTTGCAACTCCCAGAAGAGGGACAGGGTTGATTGAGGTTAGGCAGGTAGCAGGGCAGACTGTTGTAGCGTTTCCAAGCAACCCAGAAAGCAGCCTGCTGTTTTGAGCAGGTCCATTTGGCTCAAAATGTTGTAGGAATTAATAAGATTTAAGAACAACCCAGGAGAAA
The DNA here is from genome assembly GCA_013400915.1 of Pardalotus punctatus. Taxonomy (NCBI): domain Eukaryota; kingdom Metazoa; phylum Chordata; class Aves; order Passeriformes; family Pardalotidae; genus Pardalotus; species Pardalotus punctatus. Next base: position 8,205 of record VZTX01016596.1, read on the forward strand.
GAGAGCTGAATTGATTTTTGAATGCTACCTTTGCCGTCCCTTTCCAAGGAAGCTGGTTTAGTACCAGACCTCATCCCCAACATGTGACAAAACCCTTTTTATACATTTAAGTCTGCAAAGCCATTCAAAAATAGCTGTTCCATAAGGATAAACAGGTTTACAGTTTTCTGACATTTAGCACCTACAATAAAAATTCAGACACTGTTTTGTATGAGAGAAAGGGACATTTCATGTTTTTAGGTGTTGCCTATAGGAGAATGAGTAGGTGCACAAATGCTAAAAAGGTGTAGACAGAAAACAAAGAAGATGCGAGTAAAATAATTTAATCTTTAATCTATTCATGAGATCAAGAGCAATCTGCAGAGGGCATCTCAAATGGTTAGTTAAAACACATAAACAATAACAACATATCTAATCCAGAAAATTTAACTCTAGGGACACTGTATATGTACACAAGCTCCCTGTCTTTGTCAAAAACTATTGGCTTCAAAGAGAAAAGAAATAAACAAAGCTAAGCTTGCTGTTGCTTCAGGAACTTAGTGTAGAAGATAGAAAAATGCATCCTAAAAGGAAAAATTAACATTGTGGCAGCTCTGCTGTCTAAGAGTTTAATGTAACTCAGTTTTTGCACTAAAAAAACCCAAAGAAAATTGCCCTTTATCAAATCGATGAAGGGATAAAACAAGGCTGTATTAATGTGAAAAAGGGCAAGATCATTATCATTATTGTTAAAACAGTAATCAGAATTTACTTAAGATGGTATAAAATATCATAAATCAAACAACTTATTGGATGTGAATCCTGGTGAATTCCAGGTGAATCCTGGAAATTTTCTGCATGCTTGAACTCAGGTGTGCACAGTACCAGGTGGCAATTCAGCACCAAACATTTCTGGTCACACCAGCTCAGAAAGTATCCCTGTGGTGGCATCTGTGCTGAGCAGGGCAGAAGAGCCCATCTCCTTCCACCTCCCTGTCCTTTGTGCTCCCACAGGGCTTGTGTGCTGTCATGACTGTGCCTATACCCTGAAACCAGGAAAGCCCAGTCAATCCAGAGAGTCAGCATTATTTGTGAAAATAAAAGCCACCAAGCCTGACCGTTTGGGCTGGAACATCCCTGTTTGCTTCTGAAAGGCAAATTTCTGCTGGCTCCTGAGTGTGTCCTTAGACTGTGGAACACCCTTTTTGGTGCCAGTCAAGTAGAAACAGAGGAACCCCCTGCTCTGTGCATGCTTTGATTCCTGGCCACGCAATTCCAGACTCTTCTGGATATTCTCACTGCGCTGCTGCTGCTTACTGCAGATACAGTACACAAAAGCCAATAGCTTTTTCACTCTCACTGTTAAAACCTGACATCCCAGCTTCTTAGGACCCTAATTAAAGGACAGCATGTTTTGTGTCTTGAGCCTCTTTACATCAGCAATTTATATTGGGTTGTCCTCTATCTCTGTGGGCCTTCTTTAGAACTAGTGAGTGGGGATTACCTGGTTAATGCACCTATGGTGCCTGCTACTGCTCACTGCACTTGATATACAAATAATAGTTTATTATGATTCTTGAATAACCAATTCTGTCCAGGTTTACTGGAAGCAAAATTATTTAATCAATTTTCAATGGGTTTGAACCAGAAACCTTAGCACTATATGCTCCCGAAGCCTTAAATAGAAGGGCACATAAAACCCATGAGCCTTTTTTAAAATCCATTTATGTGAGTTATAAGTGGGAATAAAATAAGTAAATACCACATACCACTTGAGAAGTCCTAACCTCTGGACCATTTTTTGCCCCACAAATGGGAAATTCAGAGAACTCATTAAGAGACTTGCTACTTGCTATCTCTCATAATGTATTATAGTGTTGATTGAAATGGACATTCTACCAACACATTGATCAAGTCCTGTGAGGAATACAAGCTTTGAAAAACTAAATGGAATATGTTTTCACATTTATGTTGTGAGACATTCCTGAAAAAAATCAAATTGTGCATAGAAGTGAAGCAGCTAATCTCTACAAATCTCCTCAATTATGTCAATTAATTAAATGCAACTATTACTCAAAACTCTGTATGAAAGAAAATCTGAGATTTAACTTTTCCTGATTAGTATTTTTTCTCAGCCACTAAGATTTAAAAAAATAATTTCAAATTATATACATTAGAACTTTCAATTTTTTTCTTTTAGAAGAATCTGATCCTTGATCACTTGAAGAATCACTTGATTAGAGCAGGATGAGAATAGAGCTGGAAAAAGCCTCCCCATCCACTTGGAGCATTTGAGGCTTTGGTCACACATTTTGTTTATGTACCCTCTTCTCTATTGACTTCCTAATTGACCTAAAATTGCTAGTCCTGAGCATCAAGAGCAATTAACAGGATTATTGTTTTTTAGCTTTCGTTTGCATGCACATCCCAGTAATCACTTGTGACAGAAATTTCTCTCTCTGTCTGTCCTTGCTGCATTTCTCCTTGGGACTCAGGTATGGCTTAGAGTCCAAAGTAGAGTTTTCTCAAGGCAGGCTTCCATGAACAACTGAATTCTCCAGTATTTTTCATTAAATGACAAGTCACTAAGCCTTTCAGGGTTCCTTGGAGCTTTATTAAAAAAAAAAAAAGAAAGCTCAAAATGGTTCAGTGGCAGGTGGTATAAAAAAGTCAGATGTCTTCACATGGAATGTAATGTAAATAAATACTGTGATGTAAGGTAAATACCTATTGCCATTTTTGTCAGAGTGCCAGATATAGTACATACTAAAAGATATCTGATTCAGTTCTGATCTTGGCCATAAGAACTGCTTCATGATTTAGTAAATTGCCAGGAATCCATGAATCAAGATTCATCGGGAAGGTCACTGACTGATCTGAATAAATTTGTCTCTTGAGAAGAAAATAGAAGAATTCACGTTAGAAGGGGATCCAAAACAGGTCAACAGAACAAATTTTTATGGGATTTGGGATAATTAACTTGGACCTAAACAACAGATTTTTAGGTACTGACAGTTAGGCAAAATGATTCCCCTTCATACGGTGCAACAGTTTGTAGAAGATATGACTCAGCTTTCCTTTATCCAGCCTCACTGGGAGTTCCTAATCAGCTCATTTCAGCTCGCTCAGCACCTCTTCCATCTCCAGCCAAGAACTGCCTAACATTCCATTTGTAAAACAGAAACCATGTATAATTTTTGAAGTTATGATAACTAGACTACCAGATAAAAATAAAATATTTGGGAAAACTAATTATGTGACTTCGTGATATGTTCATCTGTTTATGGCATATTTATCATGAAATCTAGGAAAAATATAATTTTAAACTTAAAAAGTGAAGATTGTTACTGCTGATTAATAAATACTGTGAATGATGGCATAGAAGGTGCAATAAATTTTCCAGGCTTTTGGCAGTACATATTTTTCAATTTTGCGCCTTCATCTAGAAATAGATTCTTATGCTCCGCCATTCCAAAAGGACATGAAATTCATTAATACTTGACAAACCTCCTGCTCTTTCACTGCTCCAGAGCTAACCACCAATTTCTGCCAACTCATTTCTGGTCATTTTAAAAGAAATGCTGGGTATTTGCTGGGAGACAGCTCAAACACTTGGATTTCTAAGTTTGTTTCCCTGTTGGTGTGATTGATGATATTGATCCTAAAAGAGAGAGAAAGGAACACACTCAATCTCTCAGATGTCTTTGAAGGGGGGTGGCAACTAGCATTTGGGAATGCATGTGCTGTTACCAGCTTGTCTGGCTCTTTTGAACTATTTCAGTCTGAGGGGAGACTTCTTGGACTTTGTGACCATGCCAAGGTAAACTGTCTTTCAGAAAGTAAAACCAATTACTCTTGGGATTCTAATTGCCAGTACTTCAGACAAGTTTTTTTCCCCCTTACTTTTTAATTTTTTCCTGTTGCATCCATTTACTTTTTCCAAATATTATTTAATTCAGAAAACTAAAGTGAGGAATTGAGGTGAAATACATGAAACATGTCAGATAAAATGCAATACTACTTCTGTAGATCAGCATATGCTTGTACAGTATCAAGTACCACAAAAAAGAAGAATTTGTGCTGATAGGAACATATGTTTTAAACTGCTAAGATAACCAGTGTATGTAGTCCAATAGGCTCAGGTATGTTCAGAGCCATTGATCAAACACATGACAAACTCATGCTAAAATCAGATTTACCCAGGAAGAAATGCAAGTTACTGCCACTCCATTCAAAGGTATGTGATAAAGTTCAAGATTCAACATCTGACATTCTAAAGATAGTCCTGTAGTAGAGGTTCTGTGCTAGATTCAGATGGTCATTCATAACTCCCTGGGGGTAAAAAAAATGTAGTTAATAGATTTTTTTTTTTAAAGTATGTATATTTTGAAAACATTTAAAATAGGAAATACAACATACAACAGGTGATGAGTTTGGGACCATTTCTCTGATTCTAGAGCAGTAGAAATGTCTTAAAGGCCTGCTATACTGAAATCATTATTGTTACTCTGACCCTGTCATGTTTACATGTCTACTGTCAAATTTGCTTTAATTTATCAGTTGAAATGCCAGCTTATCATTCGATGACATTATATTGAATGTTTATTCATAAAACTATCCTGAAACCCAAAAACTGCTCATATTAAGTAAGGAAAGATAGTAGTCCTGACTTACAGACAGCTAATTTTGCACTTGTTAGAAGAATGCAATATATTTTCTTTGCAATCCAAAGCTACTTTCATATGGACGTAAAGCCATATCACTTCATGCCATGTGCATTTATTCCATTACATGTTTATTTATTCATTGAGTATTTATCATAAAATCCATAAAAAAACCTCAGAAATACTTTGGCAATCTCAAAAATATTCAAGCATAACCAAAGTCATAAGACAATGATTTGAGCAAGAAACACTTTAAAACAAAATATTATTTTGATTGAAATCTTTCAAGTGATGAAGAATCTGCCATGACACACCAATTAGGTGACCAATGGGTTGTTACAGTAAATAATTGTTCTGTTTGATACTCACTGAATGCTCTCCATAAAAATAAACATAACACACACAATGTTACAAAAAATAAGGTACAATTTATACCTTAATATTCTAGGCATGTGATATGCCTTTTTCATTAGAGAAGACATTATTTAGCCTTGGAAAAGGCAATCTGGTCAATTCTGTCTGTCAGATCCAATGGTATTTTTAAAAATTGTGATACTTAACAGACTTTCTGTGCTCAGTAATTAAGAAGAGTTTCCTCATTTTATGGATGATACAATGACCTAAACCTGCTCTTTTCCAAGCATGAAAAAAGAAATATTCTGTCAATACTGTCCTTACAACTGAAATTTTTACCATCATTATTGAGTCTTCATTATACTGGATTTTATTTACTCTCTATATATTTCAATTGTATCTTTTTAATGCACATAGCATCCCTAAATATTTGGCTAATTTATACCTAGTCCAGATAAACAGGAAAATGCATATAGAAGGTTTTGCTTTTTCAAAGCATCATTCAAAAATATAAAAGCCACACAGCGCATTCAGTATTTGATTAGTGAATTCATCTCACAACATATTAGTTCAGAAATTCTTTCATGGTAAGAGTAATTTTAAATTGTTGTGTATTTTCAAAGCCTGCCTTCAGATAATGTACCTCAGGAATACCTCTGTATATGAAGGGGCTTCTGTCTGGTGTCTGCCAAATGTGTGTTCCAGTCATGGATCAGGAACATGCAGCCAGGATGCAGCAAGCTTCATTTTGCCAGAAAGAAATTAACTATAATAAAGTAAAATCAAACATAAGATTCTTAATACTATTTTGAAATTTAGGCAAGTATAATGAAATAAATGTAAGAAGTTTAACTAATAAGCAAACAAAAAATAATGTACTGCAAAACATACTTTAAATTTTGAATTTTTAAGCTCATTAAAATCTTTCCATTATAAACAAACAGCTAACCAAACAGAAATCTCCTTCTATTGCTTTGAGAACTGAAGTGTTAAATGCAACACGTGAAAAACCAGCAGAATATCTGAGAACTCATGGAAAAAGGCCTTTGACTTACATGCAGCAATATTTCATGAGTGAGTTCAGTCAGTGATGTATGAATTTCCTACAATCAAACAGCTCCATCAATAGTCCAAGTTCATTGGTGTCCCGTTTGTGACAAGAGAAGTTGAACCTGCATGTTAAAAGTTTTCATTAAGTTTTGACAAAAGAAAACAAGCAAAAATTCACAAAGTGTTGTGACTAACTCAGGTTAAGTTGCTGCATTTAGAGTTTTATCCTTGCATTTCAAAAATAGCATTGCCTTCTTGAGGTCAAAGAGCTGAATATTTCTCAAGGAACTCCAGTTTACACACAAAATGTCTCTGCAATACTGTGCCAACTGGACAAGTTTCTTCAAGAAAGATGAACTAATTCTCAGCTAATACTCCACAAGCTTTTGTAGGTAATACTACAGTGCTCCAGCTGCACTTTCCTTTGATGCACTAAATGTGTTGAAATTCAGCCCCAGTGAAGTTTTAACGCTGAATTAACCATAAATCCTACCTCTATAGTCAAGAGGAGACCAGAGACTTCCAAATGAAGTCTGGATTTGTTTGCATTAAATATGAGGTATTGACAGTTAGAATCAGTTTAGGATTTGTAGATGGGAAATGGAGATTACTGTCATCCCTACAGAAAATCTTAGAATATCTCCATAGCAGAATGCACTGGTTATCCTACAATGCTGAGCAAATTAAAACAGATGTTACTACACAAGCAAAACAGAGAAAAGACCCCTTTTATATATTTTGATCCTTCTCAGGGAGAAAAAGGATCACAGATTACTTATAAAACTGTATTATTGTTTAATTATACTTAGAATGCCCTAAGAGGGAGAGAAAAGTCCAAGCTCCTACCAGCTTGCTGGATGAATATGTCAAAAAAAAGTATCCATCTCCACTTACTCAAGTGTAATGACATCTATGTCAAAAAGAGGCTTTACTTAATTCTCAGTGAATGTGAAAAAGGCACTGAGATTTTAGAAAATGATAAAAAATTTAAAAATACACAGATGATAATTTGCAAAAAGAAAGCGAGTCATGCTTGAAGTTGACTGTTTGTGCTCACAATAACTCACAGTGTTTTTCATCATTTTGAGAGAAATATAAAGAATGAATTATATTTTTCATTCTCTGATCTTATTACTTTCTGTCTCAGAATTGATATACTGCTGGACTTCCACACCTGAAAGTTAAGACTCGGGAGAGACCATTTTTAATTCAAGGTTCCTGTGATCTGTATGGAAAACTTCAGAATATCTCAAATGCAAAATAAATTAACTGCTCCCTTCCATGTCAAAAACCTGTTTGGCTAGAGTCCCTCTATGTGGCCTAAAATTTTTTTGTCCTTTCAGATTCAATGGATGAATGATCACTGCTCTTGATCAAATCTATGAGTTCTAAACAAAAGCCTACATAAACTTTCAAGTACTGGTATAAAAACATCTAGAGGGGATGCAAAGCTGCCTTTACATGAATTGGATGTCCATTCTTCCCATGTCCTCTGCTTTCTTTCTCTGATGCTCCATGAAACAGAAAGAGAAGCTGCAACATGTGACCTCAGCCAAGCAGCACCCCCAACCCCAGATGCTTTGGGTCATTTCTGAAAAAAGTGATGGACAAAACCTGCAAATGAGTGAGTTCCCAGTTTATCATGTGCAAAGGGTGATCATAGCTCTGACTGGCATGGATTCATACCTGTGTCCTTGAACCAAACAAGGATTCCAGTCAGATCTATCTTTTTTTCTACATAAGGGTGCATATTGACAAATTTTGTGTGGAAGCTTGACAGTCTCGCCATTTATGGGGCAAAGTGCTGCATTTCAAAGGGTTTCTTTTAAGGCCGTATTGAATTGCAAGGATTCCCTTGAAAAATGCTACAAGAGCTTCTCATAACCTTTATTCTTGTTCAGTTGCTTCTCCAAAAGTATTTCTTTTCAGAAATTCAGTGTCTTTATTGGTGTCATAATTTCTGAAAATGGATTCTGTAGTTCTTGTATTGAAATAAGATATCAAGATCTGCTACAGGTATTTACATGGACCTTACCTTGACAATTAGCTCTCTGTATTCTCCAGGACAAAGGGCAGTGAAGACTAAAATAATTACTAACTTCAGAAAAGATTTTTTTTTGGCTATGCTCCAACATCTGTGTCAAAAAAGGAAGCTTTGAAAGGTTACTTTTGAAAATTTCTTCTCCCACAGAATGGAAGTCTCTGACAGCATCTTCAGGGTTCACAAGTGTAAATGACATCTCAAAGGGTGGTTTTGAGACTGTGAGAAATTGAAAGTGTTTACAGCTTGTTAGGCTGAAATAGGAGATGTTGATCAGTGAAGCCAGGGCAGTGGAGCTTCTCCCAGCCCAAAGATTTGATCTGTCCTAGGCTTTATGGGAAGGGGAGTTGTGCAAGGGGTGCTCCCTCAGCTGCGGGGTGCAATGGGAGGAAGCTGCTGCTTGTGTGCAACTATGGAGGTGTTGGGGAAAGGCCATGTAGGACTCCCTCATGGGTAAGTCTTGTTTCTACAACTGCTGAATTCAGGTTTTCTTTTTAACTGGGCCCAGAGGAACAGACAGAAACATTAACTGTCCCTATCCATACTCAGAGAGATTCTGTGCCTCCTTCACAAGATCTAGAATAATACAAGTTGCCATAAAACCACCAAAAACAGAGGAAGCATAAAAGAAAACAAGTCTAGTACGTGCATTAAAAGTGGTATCATCACCATAATGCTGAGGAAAGGAAGATCAGACTCATCAATAGGAACATCTGGAGGAGTTTTTATTAGCTTTTTTATATATTTATTTTTATTGACTGGATAAATGTCAGGATAAAATTTCTGTGAGAAATACAATACACAGAATTCAATCTTTCACAAATGCAGAGAGTTCTGCCTACAAAAACAGTACACTAATGAAAGGAAGTCCTCAGAGAGAAGCTCTTTAAATAATTAAAATATTTGTCATGATTAAGAAATGAATTCTGCTACAACTTACCATTTATTCTTCATCTATTCAAAGCAATCACACATTTGAAAGAAATTACTTTGAAAAACTTCAAGGATAATTTATAAAAAATATCATTAATAAGGTAGTATTAAATTTGTGAATGGCCCTCTCATAATTATAATAATGGAAAAAGAGAAATACTTCCAGGTGATGAAACGAGCATGGTAGATTCTCAAAATGGATGTAAGGGTACCTGATCCTGACAAAGATATTTGACAACATAAACACAGTTTCATAGGGACTTTCCTGTTAAGTCTATATTTTTGCTGTTGCAACTAAGCTACAGGAAAAAATGCATTATTTTTATTATACTTCATTTGACTGGCAGCAATATTTGAGGAGATCAAGAAAGAATATATTTCTCTTGTAGCAATTTAATAATGCAGAGCCTGATTCAGACTAGCTCCAATATATCAGCTGGTGCTCAGAACTGGATTGATCTTTATTAGCAGTATTGCCATGTCCATCCACTGAATAACTCAGTGAGAACAAGATAGCTTGCCAGAGCCTCTTTAGTTGTACTTTTTTGCGTTGTGCCGCACAAGCAGATCTGAAATGTGAAAGAAAATAAGTGGTTGCATTACTGTAGTATTACATTAAGTTTCTCGTATTTTGAAGTGGAGATAGCAATACATAGGGTCTTGATGGAGGGGAAAAAAGTTATTGGAACTTTTTTGTTTCTGTAAAAGAAGTAAAGATTTAAAACATTCTTCCCATTCTTACCTAGGAAAAAATAAGTCCTGCAACTGAAAATGCAAAAGAAAAAGAAGGTGGAGTAAGAATATGCTCAGCACTATTATAGGCAAATAGGAGCATAATGATGTCATTAGAAAATTTTTTTCTGCTGCTCAAAAAGGAAATTACTTTCTATCGTAACTCAAAATATTTGGAAATTGAAAAGATGACACCAAGAATCACCAAGAAGACTGATTATTTTCAATTGGTTATTTGTATCTTGGGGTCCTGGATGATTTTTTCATCTTGCAGCACAGAAAACTGCACTATAGCCTTTTAAGCTTGTGGTATGCTCATTATGGCTGTACTAAATTTTCATTAAAACCATTACAGAACTTGCTCCGGAAATTCCTGTCATGGAACACACTGAGGACATAACTAATGAATACAGAAATACACACAACACATGCAGTTTTATTTATATTTTCATGCAACTATTTTTCCACCATTCAATGTGCTTCACATTCTTTTGTTGCCATAGCAGCTCTTTTGACAGTTAGGGATTTCTCACTGTCATACATAAGGGCCTTTCTTATATTTCTCATGGAAATAATATGAAAATCTAGTGTGTACCTCTGAAGGTGACAGAATATGAGACACATCACACTCACAAACTGGGAGGTTGCCTGGATTTTCAGTTTCATTAAGGAAATATAGATAGTAAAATTATTTGGTTTCAGAGATGCCACGGTTTCATCACAGTCTTACAAAGCTGGGAATTCATCTTGCCTAGTAGCTGGAGACAGGAATTATCATTTTGTTTGTTCTTATCTGTATCACTGACTCTGTTGCATTAAGATAAGTAGTGTAATCTGTGTACTGTTTCTCGGTGTAAATTACCTTGTTTCACAGCACCGTTGCACAATGTAAGCATTGTCTGTAACATACTCTATATCCCTTATCTAACTGATAGAGGAGAAGTACTAATATGATGTGCTCAGAAATTAATTTGTATATTCACCTTGTTACACAAGTGAGGGCAGTTCTGTAACCATTTCTCCATTCCTTCAAGACCTGATTTTTTTTTCTCTAGTGAAGTAATTAATTCTCCTTTCAGCTATGCTTTATAGTGTTAATATGTTCTATAATTTGAATGTTTATGATCTGTGACCAGTTTTAATTTAATGTCTGAAACTCGTTCAGAATTTTCTGGTACTTTCTGTTTGCCTTTACCTTTCAGTATTGCATTCTTAAGATTGCAAATAGTGATATGTTTTCTTCTAATAAAATTGCAACAAAGTTGATCAGAGGGTTGGAGCACCTCTGCCATGGAAACAGGCTGAGAGGGTTGGAATTGGATTTAAGAGTTTTTTTCTTACTGGAAATAGGAAACAGGATGGATAAATTCACTGATAAAAAATTTTAAAAGTCAAAATGACATAATATTTTAATAAGGTACCAGAGAAATATTACATCCAATTGTAATTGGGGTTGTTTAAGCTAAGAACAATGGATAAACCCATAGTTATATGTAATATTTTCTCACATTGCTCATTCATTGAGATCCTTATAAAGCAATTACTACCTAATTTATTGTAGACTGAATAGCAGGAAATCACTGCTCTCCTATGTAGTATAGCAGATAATCCATTAAGCAGCACAGTAGGATACGAGGCCATCAGGAGCCTCTCTGTGAGAAATGATCTTATGTCTTCAAAAGACAGGCAAGAGGCTGGATATTCAGAGGTATGTCCTAGTCCAATCACAAATTTCTGTTGCACTAATCTTCACCAAAACACATTTGTGATACTGCAGAGCTGTAAAAGAGTTCTGTGTCATTGGAGATGGACAATTTTTTCTGCTTTCCCTTATGCTGTCATTCATGATAACCACAGACTCAGAGCCAGGCTGCAGCACAGATGCAGAATCAAGGCAGTTTAGTTATTGAATTGACAGTTTCACCTGTCAGTCATGTTCCCTGGTCATGCTGCAGCCTTTTCATTACAGGTGGTGTTCAGGAGGTCTCTGTCTTCCCAGTTACTCATTTCCCAGGAATTGCAGGAAACGAACTAATCTGAGATAGGTGGGGGGTATTTTTTATTTTTTTTTACACTGGATAAGAGATTTATCTAGGACACAAACATATACCCAGTCAATATGATCATATTAGCTTACTTTCTCTAGGAAATCAATCTCAAAATAAAAATAAACATGAAGGCTAAAAACTTTTCTTGATTCATGGTTGTGTTGTGTCTTCATAACAACAGCTACCGATATTTTCATGTGTCCATGTTCTTGCCATCTCTTGCACACTGACTACATTGGATAAATATTTAGGTGTACAATTCTTGCTCCTTTTTTATTTTAACTGTTGGAATTTGCAATAACCCTTGCTTCCATTGGTGTGAAAGTCAGAGGCAAGAACTGTAACCTGGATAATACAAATCATCTCTGGGGACTACAATGTTCACCTCTTCCTACATCTGAGCCCTATGAGACAAAAAAGAAGAAATTGCAAGGGAAAGTAAAGATTTTTACTAAGCAGGGTATTTTTTTTTTCCAGAAAAATTGTTGAAAATTTGTTTGGTTTTTTTTAATTTCAAAAGGCAGCATGTTTGGATTCATATATTTAGATGAATTAAGTAAATTTTATAAAAATTGCTCAAACATGCCAAAAGCTTGGTGATGCTGAAAGTTTTAAATAATTTTTTCTCTCATACATATGCTTTCTTAGTATATTATCATATAATAAGCTCACCTAATGAGAACCTTCAGTCAAAACTCTGGTTAAATTTTTTTAAAAATTGAGTTCTGTCAGTAAAACGTGGACATTTTTAGACACGCAAAGCTAAGAGTTTTCAAAGGGCATGTTGCTGATGCATAAAATAAGGTAAGATGCCATTCTTTACAAAAGAAAGATTAAAATAGTTTACTAAATTTGTAAAAGCTACTCTATGAATGGAACTATATTTCATGATCGTGAACTCTGTAAAAAGAATGAATATATCTTAACCTAGGCTAATTTGGAATATTACAAATATTATACATATGATAGAAGAGGTAATCTTTTCCATTTATTTTACTCTGGTAGAACACCCATCTGACAAAATCTGCTCAGTCTGGACACTGCACTTTTAAATAAAATTCAGGTAAATCAGGGAGAGTTTAGACAGTACAAGAACAAGAGATAGAGAAGACATAACCCATGAGAAAATGCTGAAAGATCTGGCTGTTGTAGACTATAAAAGAACAATCTGAGTTATCTTGCAATACCTGAAACATCCCTAGATAGAGGCTGATAAATATTTTTTCTCCTCACTCATCAAAGACAGGACATAAGGAAGTTAGGTTTGATATTAGGACATGATTGGGGTGCTGTCATTTGACATGCTAAGGGTGGTGAAACACACAAACAGGGAACAAGTCAGATGTCTTTTCTGGGTGGATTTTGGTCCTGAATGAATGAGAATGATTTTTTTGAGCCTTTTTACCCATCCTTTGCTCTGATTCTGTGAAGCAGCTAATTCGTAACATTAGTGAGAAGCTTCTGCTAAATTCTGTCAGATTCCTTTTCCATACACGCTTTTCTAAAGTCTCACACTTAAAACTGCATCATGCTGATTAAGGAATAATTGTCCTCATTAGATAATCTGCCTGGTGAGCCATTTGGAACTCAATCCTGTTATTGCTAGTGAATTTTTAACTATTCACCAAGCAAGTAAGAATACAGAAAAAAACTGGAGCAAACCAGAGCATTGACAGAGATATTAGCTTGTCTCATATAGGCACCAGTATAATCTTCTTCAAAGGGAAGTGCAAGAAATCTTGTAGGGAGCTGGCATGAAGACATGCTTTCAGCCACCCTCTTCTGATTTTCTCTTAATCCTTTGCAGTTGAAATGTGGACATTCTCAACATCTATGCAAATCCTGAAGCTTTCTTACAAACCAGCTTAAGTCTTAGTATTATCTGCATTCATAGCAATGAGTTTTAAAAGTTGATTTTGCAGTGTTAGGGTATATTCTTCTTATAGCCTTAAGTATTCCTGTCAGTGGTATTGAATCTCTATTTAAGTTTTTATTTGTTTGAATCATATTTGTTTTGGTTTAATTTTTTAGGTTTGTAAATAAGCAAATATAAAATAAAAAAATTCAAACTCCCTATAGATCCTTCTTTTCCTCATCTTTACCCCAGACTGTATAAAATGAGCACCCTTCACCTTTTCATTCTGTCTTTATATAAATTATATGTTTCTGTGTGGCTCTAACAGTTAAATTCCCACCCAGCCACTCACTCACTCCCTCTACTTGGCAGAACAGGGGAAGACATTAGGAAAAAACAGGATGGAGAAAGCTCATGGGTTAAGATAAACACAGGGGGTTGCTTAGCAGTTACTGTCACTGGCAAACCAGACTTGGGGAAAATCAACTTGATTTACTGATGATTAAAATGGATTCATTCCTTCACTCCAGACTGTTCTATCCCCACCCCAGCCAGCACAGAGAGGATGAAGAAGAGATTATGGTCAGTGCATAGCAATTTGTCACTTCCCTTGCTGTGGCATGGGCTCTCTGCAGGCCACAGTCTTGCAGGAAATCTGCTCCAGTATGGGTTCTCCATGGGCTGCAGGGAATATCTGCCTAGCTCCTGCAGTGCCTTCTCCTCCTTCTCTGATCTCAGTGATCTCTGTTATTTTTCACTTTTTCACTCTCTCCTCTTTTCTCTGTTGGTGGTTTTGTTTTTTTTTTTCCTTTTTAAAACTTTTTCACATACGTCACACAAACCTCACTGGCAGGCTCAGCTTTGAGCTGCAGTAAGTTCCTTGCAGCTGGACAGCTGGATAGCTGAACATTTATGAAACTGATCTGTGAGAGGCCACCACTGCAGCTGCTCCCCTTCCCCCACTGAAACCTGGCCATCTACACCCATGAATGTCATCAGCTATTTTTCTGTGGGTTGCTGAATATGGACTGTTCACTTTGAATGTAAATCATTCACCATCTTACTGCCTTTTATTACAGCCACCTAAAACCTTATTCATAGGCAGCTAGAACAATTTTAAATTCCCCAGCATAATTAAGACAATCACATGTGGCCGTAAGATATTCCTCAACACAAAACAGAGCTGTCCACAGACTGATAAGAAGAGAGTAAACAGGAAAATTAATCCACAAATGC
>VZTX01016597.1:0-20148 GCA_013400915.1 Pardalotus punctatus
GGGAAAAGGAAAAAAAAATAATTTCTGGTAAGATTGAGAATTAATGTGATTTAGGTGGAGGGTTTTTGAAAGATAAGCAATAAAATTTTGCATGCATTTCAAAGTGTGACGGCTAAAGAGTGAGAAGAATATTGAGTGTTTTCAAATTACTTAAGTTTTATAAGAGTAATGTGATTCAGGGATTCAGGATTCAAAATGAAAAATTTATTTTTCAGTATATTTGAATATATATTTCTGTTTGCAAAATCTCTAAAATGTAGGAAAATCTACTTGTTGAAGATGTGGGAATATGTACATTTGATTCACGTGATGTTACACTTGATAAAATGCTTGAAAATAAAGTGTAGAGAAGAAATCTGTGTTGAAAAAGGATGTAATATGTCTTTCTATTTTTTGTTCTGACCACAGAATAAAATGAAAGAAAATATAGGGCAAGATATTCTAACACCATTTTTTTTGATTAAAAGATTTAGCTCATTAATCATGTTAAAAGAAAATAAACTTCATTATTTTTCTCTCTGAACTTTCTTGAAATTTCACTGCAGTTTTCATCTATTGCTGAACAGGTTTTTTCAAGATTTAAGGGAGCTTGGCTTTCCTGTGACAGCTGCAGTCATTTTAATGTACAATGTCATGAAAGGACAGTACAATGAAATATAAAAAGCCAAGCTTTTTGCATATGTATGGCTTGTGAGTAGCTGAAACAAAATTTTGTTGATTTGTGAAGTCTAAAATACAGTTGGAATTACATCAGATTTACCCTTCAACTATTGTAAGGAAAGAGGAATACATGCTAAACGAAATGCTCTTTAAGAAATTTCATCTCTCTACTCCCCCTTTAATGCTATTTTTTCTGTGTCCTACTTTTTAGCTGCAGTTTAGAGTAACTGAGCTATGACATGTAATTCGTATAAAATGTCACAAATGGTGTCATTCATTAACTTTGACAAAATTGCTGGTATTGATTTGAACCAATGGATGCAATTGTGTTCATGTGACCTCAATAAAGTGGATCAGCATTGTTTGATTAGATCCTGAAGAAATTAAATGTTTTTAAGATTTTTTTTTACTTTGTGGATATTCCTTAGTAATGTCTGAATATAAAAACTTCAGGCAAGATAAAAAGCATTTTCTCTAATAAAAAATTTCAGTAAATCTATTTCTCTTTCCTGTATTTTCTGGTATTTGAATTTGGCAAGCTAAGCTGTGAAATTTAGAGTAAAAATGGGTTTTGCAGGAAATTTATTTTATTCAAATGCCATTCTTATGGCGTACATAAAATTATTTTGTGCACTTTATGTTAAAGTAGTTGGAGGAGCACTAAATGTGAAATGTATTACCAATTATTTTATTGCAATACTTTCCACTACATAAAAATGAGGAAAACTATTTGCTGGTTGTCTTAATTCGGTTAGGAAGCAAAGGGGAAAAAAAAAAGTAGAAAATAATTAAAAAGAAAAAAGAAAGATGAAAGGTCAGCAAACAAAAATAGCACATGGAAATTTTCTGCAACTTTGGAATATAGCTCTGTTAAATATCAGTGCCTAGAGCTCACATCCCACAGTAAGATCTGGACATACGTGGGTGTTTGTTATATATGTTGCTATCTAACCCGAAGTTGACTTTCAAACGGAGACAGAAATTTCACTTATTTACTTCCTAGACATCATCACAGTTATAAAGGCTGGCAATTCAGCATCAAAGTTTTGGCTTTTTCCTTCATTCCAGAATATTTCTGTTCCTCTGTAAATTGGTAAGGAAAAGGGGATAAGGGCAAACCCAGATTATCTTTGAAGACTTTTTGACGACCATTTTATTCTTTCATCTGTGTTGAACTCTGTCCATAAGCTGCCATAACAATGCCACTTATAGTCGCATAAGGCAGTGCTAAATTTTAGGATAATGGAAATGATTTCACCTAGCTGAAACTATGAGCAAAGTAAAACATCCATAGGACTCTTCTAGTCAAAAGGAATACTTACAATTTAACAGGTCAAATCTTTTTTGTTAGATCCCTTAATTGCACCCATGGAAGGGAGGCCAGGGTTACAAAAAAGGAAAAGACACAATCAGAGACATATGCAAGGCAAAACAGTTAACAAAGCTAATCAGCTGGAACAGTCAACTCTGACCCTGAAGAGAAGAGAAATGGCTATGTCCCCACTTTCACAAGTGCTCTCTTACATATTCTTCCCTACCTCAAGCTCTCTCTCCTATACTTGCTCTTTCTGTCTACAAGAGTGGACTCTGATTTACTTGCAATCTGCTCTGGGTTGTTTAGTAGTGGAAGAGATATCACCTCAATAAAATATTTGGTTTGACATTTTTGGATGCATTTTATCTTACAAGGGCAACAGAGCTTCTATTATGTCTGACCCATCTCTTTATCTCACCAAGCTCTATGTCTGACCACAGCAAAAGGAGATGCTTCTCAGATAGTGCCTGATCAATATTAGCAGTCCATACACTTCATAGTTCCACAGCAACCACAGGATTTCATCAGCATTGTGAAAGGAGTATATCTGCATATTCTTTTTGCAGACCTCTTGTCCATGAATTTCCAGTCTCTTTAAATGTACTGGTGCTCTCTGTCTGGTTCTCAGGGCAAGAGGTTGTAGTTCACTGCCTGCAGTGGCAGGAATGATGTACACAGTGAAAGCAGGAATAAGTTTATCCATTGATATTCCAGGTGAATTGAAGTACTGAAAACCTGAAGGAGAAGTGTTTTCTGATGTTATAATTATGTTGCATTCTGCACCACTAGAGCATGGTAGTTGGAGCAGTGTGCTTCTTTTAAATTTCAAATCACTCTGCCTTTATCGGTATATACTGAACAACTTCTTTTGATTAAATGTTCATCTGTGACATCTGACAGCATTTGATCCTTTAAAAGCTGTAATCTGATCTGCAGCAGTAAACTCTGTATGCCAAGGCAGATACTGACATGCCTGACTTGGAATGAGAGAATCCATCAGTCTTGTCCAAAAGAAACAGTGGGACACCAAAATACAGTCTGAGGGTTTTTTCTAGACATCTGCAAAATATTTATTCTCATCTACCATCTTAATTTCTTGAGTACCTTGGTACAGGACTTTATTAGTAAAGATTCCCAAACATATCTCTAAACATCTGTCTTCAATGAAATCTTGAAGACATTAATGTTTTGTCTTTTTGAGAAAGAGGGAGACTGTACTGACAAACTTGGGTAAATATTTTGATACCGATTTAATTTCTTTTTTAAAAATTTTCTAAAGGTCAGTTCATTGGTAGCCAAGATTTTGAAGTGTTGGAGTACCTTAAGATGAATTTTGAATTTTATGTAGAAATAATGATGTAAGAATTTTCACAAAATCCTGGGAAAGAGGAGATATACACCTCAAGATCTTACGTAGCAGTTACTGGTATCACACGTGCTGTTGATTTAAACACTTTTTACAGTATATATTTTTTATCAGTGCCATGTTAAAATTTCACTTTAATAAGATGTTCTAAAACATAGGCATAAAGCTATTTCATCAACTTTTTTAAAAATGTTTTCAGTGTTTAAAGGAATGGTGAAATTGCACATAGCTGAAGCAATACAATTTGCTGTCTTTGAAGACTGTATGAGCTTCACTTTAGGTTCCAAAATTGCATACATAAGCAACTGATAATCAAGAGAGACTCAACTGATTATTGGAATAGACAGTTGATTTCTTTGCCTAATTTATAGTGTTCTTTCTCCACTAATTTCTTGATATTTCCTCTTTGCTTTTTCTTTTCTCTCAGAATGGAAAATTAACCATAATTTCCACCAGCTGCTGCATTGATTCTGACAAAATTCCCTTTCTCAGTTTTGTCCTTTTATACTCCAAGTGGTTTTCCTACCTTTGGCTCTAATAGCCAAGACAGTAAAAATGACATATAAAGATTTCTTTTAGAGAATTTGTATAGAATAGTTGTAGTATCTAACTTTTTACATTTACCTAAACATCTTTATTTTGACCTTGAGATCTTTTCAAATTTAGACATAGCATTCATGTTAATGCATATAGTGATTGCCTTTGAGACTTTTTTTGCAGGTTTTATTTATCTTGTAAAATTTATACTTTTGGTCTTCTGACTGTCAAATTAATGCTTCAGCACTGTCAAAACACTGGACCACAGTTGTAGCATGAAAATTTCTGTCTACAGTTTTTGATAGAGGAACTCAACTGTTTTGAGGAGAAAACTCGTATAAGGTGTCATGCTCTCTTGAAGAAATCTGAATGTAAAACTCCTTTATATTACCCTCATTAAAATTTGCATATTACATTCTTCATTGATTTGTAGTTCTGAAAATGTCACTTATGGGTGAAAATTCTTCTACAGATGTAAACTATAGAGACCGCTTTTTGTATTCTCTCTGTAAAAACTTCTCACAGGCTTTCTACAGCAGATTTTTTTCAATTTCATTTTTTTCCTTTTTTCTTTTTCTTTTTAAAATACACTTACCAAATTTGTCAACAATTTTGTTTCAAGTTCTGTGGATGTTGGCTGTTTATTTTCTTTTTTTTCAATTTTACCAAGATAGTGAAATAAAGCAATATTTATTTCTGTTGAAGAGGAATATAAGTCTGGTTTGTGAGTATCTTTACAAAATGTAATCTATTGTTTCATCAACATAACAAAGGTAACTTTCACAGAGATTGGTATGCAGAGGTAGCACAATTCTTGTTTGAAATGTGATTGTTAGCAATTATGGCTATGCAGCTGCCATATGAAAAACTGTTTTTTCTTTTTCAAAGATATAAACATTCACAAAAAGATCTTTCAGTAACTAGTGATGAGAACAAATCTGTTTGCTCCTGTTGTTGGTAATAATATTGTACCTGTAAGTTCAATGATTTTTTCTTGATAGTTTTATTTTTCCAAGAGATGAGAAGGATGTCATCAGCAATTAATTCTTGCAAATGTCACAGGAATTAAATATATAAACTTGAAGAAAAAAAAATCACAGATATTTTAGCTGTTTAGCTGAAATTGGAATGGTGTGAAGGAGCTGCTGAAAGGGTAAAAAGCAGCTTCACAAAGAAAACTACCTATAAATAGAGGCTGGCCTAATTCTTACTTATTCTATAGTTGGTTTCCACTGCTTCGTAAAATCAGTTAAGAAAAAAAAACACTCCTTATACCATACAGTAGCTGAATTAGGAATTTTCTGCTAAAAACTGGGTCTGAATGCACAGAAGCCAGGTGGTTCCACTGGACATCAGCACTGGGAAACAATTTTTAACCCCCTTTTTATTTTAGTTTATATACTTGAAATGGGAGAATTTATTATGCATTTATGAAAAAGTAAGCTATTTTAAGTTTATTTGAAAATATATGAACAGTACGCAGACAATTTAGGGCATATGATGCATGTTTCCCAATGAAGTTAAGATAAAACAATTGATGGTGTCTCATGTAAGTGAATTTCTTTGTTCCATTTTCATATATTACAACAGAAGGAAGTTACCCCAGCTGTGCTGTGTTGTCTCTTATAGTTTTTGGCAAAATAACAGAAAATTAAATATATGTATCAAGATTCATTTAATCTCCTTAAATTCTGCTTGGTGATACAACCTTAGGAGTTGTATTTTCCTCAGTTGCAACTCACAACTTAAATTCGGCTATAATGTTCAGAACTTAAAATATATCACATTGTTCCCATTCTGTCTTTAATGGAAATGTAATGCACCACAATCTATTTTTATCTTCGAAAGATATCTCAGACAATTATTTTTGGTTTAGATGAATGTATTTGTCTTTCTGTGGCCAGTACCATAAAGAAGGGGAAAAGGCTCATTTATCTGAGTAATTAAAGGCAAACCCATTAAATTTAGTAACAGTGTTGTGAAATAAATTTTAATTTTATTTTATTTTATTTGTATCAGATGACTGTGGTGATGACAGGAAGAAAAGGTTTGTGGAAGCTATGTGTTCCAATAAAAACTGGCTTATTTTATTATTCTTTATATATACCCAGCCTCTGTAAGCTTGGAAATAGACCATGTTCAAGGGGCAGTTGTCTCACATGTTCAGCACTTAATTGCTATAATGGTACTGTTTAGGTAGTTTAATAGCCATATGTGACCTTATAGAATGAACGTGTTTCACCATGGAGAGCAATTATTTTGCTAGCATTGAAGAGTTTCTTGTCATTCCTTGTAGAAAGGAATCTTAGACATTCATTCTTTTTTCCCAGTCTCCCTTTCTCCCAGTAATTTTCAAGCTATGCCAATTTCAACCAAATATAGCAGAAAGTTACATTCCTCCAGTATTAATTTACTTGAGGTTCCTAAGATGCGGTGCCATAAGCTGGTGAAAGATTTTTAATGTTGGGTCTTCCATAAATTTCTCCAATGATCTCTAAGCAGAGTGGTGCATCTGGCCAAGAGAGCAGTGTGGTGCAGTCCTGGATCCTTCTTGCCCAGTCACCCCACAGCTTCCTGTTACCCACCTCTGTCCTTGTATGACCTAAGAAGCATGACAAGAAACTGCAGTTGTGACTGGTGTTGTAGGATTGGGTACCAGATTCTATTATGTCATGGTTCTGAGACAGAGGTAATAACAGATGCAGCTTGTTGGGAAATAAACAGATACAAAATCAGGTTTCATTAAATCCTTTATTTAGATAAATAATGCAAGCCTGGCAACTGACGATCATTCTTTTATTTTAGGGCTTTTCCAACAATTTACTCAAAAAACAAGCACACTTCATTTATTCCTCTTTATCCAAACTGATTGTTCAAAATTTAATAGTGAAAAATTAGTACCCTAAATTATCTAGTGAATGGGGATACCATGAATAGTAAGCCATGAACCACCTCTTTTATAATCATGCATTCAGGAAGTCTCGTGACCTGAGTAATAACATGAAAAGGGTATTTGAGACTAAAGCTCTCATTTATTCCTGTCAGAGAGGGCTTTTTTACTAAATCTTAATGTGCATTTGCAACTTTGACAACTAGCTTTTTTCTTTTGCAAAAAACTCTGAACTATTAACTGATATATGGAGGATAAAATCACCAGCCTCCTAAATATATTGTTAGAAACAATAAGTACTAAATTTTTTCCCTTGAGAAGAGTCAAAGCTGTTTTGTTTGAAACAAAGCAAATCAGGTTAGTAATTTATTTGTCATTGTTTCACCTTTCAATATAACTGGTTTAGGCTTTACCTAGTTATGTCTTCTCTAAGCATATTTTAATACTGATTCTGTGATTGTTTATGGATGCTGAGATCTTGCATACACAGGCATTACAAAGATTTATGGCTTCAGTTTATGATAATATTTCCAACATTGTAAAGTCTCTCCTTCATTGCATGTTGTATTTCAGCCATTGCTTTATGAACTAGCCCTGGGATATGCTTATTTATTTTATAAAAGATGAAAAGTGAGAATGTAGCTTGCAAAAATAGGCCTTTATGACCTGATGTGAGCATATATTACTGAGTGCTAGAATCTTCACCAGTGTTTTGCCACTGAGAAATCTGTGAGCAGTTCCACTGATTTGATCTTGAATGCTTGCAGAAAATGATCCTGGGATAGTGTGCACATGTACATACTGAAACAGTGAGTCCTTGTTCAGATTGATATGAATATGTGGAAACTTTTTAATCGCTAAAGTCCATCTTTTGGGCTAAATATTGTCAAAAACAAGAACTGTTCTGTTAGCTCATTTGGGACTGAAACTCTCTTCAACACTTTTTATCACACAAGTTAACACATTTGAAACCTTGTCATCTGGTTGCACTACAACCAAGTGAGAACTAGCACAACGGAGCTAATTCATTTGGATAACAGTGCATATTTTTGCTCCTGAAAAGGATGCTTAGCAGCCAAGTTCTAAAAGAACCTGCATAAAGGTTATGACACTTAACAGGATCCAGATCTCTTGACTTTCCTTCCTATTATATTGCTGGAGAAAGAGAGGCAGAAAAAGCCAGACACTTTACTGCAGAAGTCTTGAAATTCAAGCAGATAATTGGAGACATACAGGAGGAAAACACTTCCAATTTTTCTCATGCAGTCAGGTAAGTGCATCCCTGAATTCAAGACCTCAAAAGGGGGAATAATATTACTGTGGAAGCTGCAATACAAAGAACTATGTGATTTCAGCTATCATAAGAGCATGAAGAAATGCTTTGCTCTGCTTTATGGTGCTTTTTCTTTTGACTGATTTTATACCATCATAGGTGCCCCACTTAGTCTAAGAACATGTTTTTCAATTGCATAAAATGAAGGTATTAATTTTCTTTAGCTAGTCTAGACTGCAAGATTTAACCAATTGTGGTTAATCAATAGCAGAGCTGTGATGCAGTCACACTGTGCAGGCATGGAATAATGCTTATGATGACATGTATATTATGTACCTTCATCAGATCACTTTTGTCCTTGTTCTAAAGATGAATGTATAATGCAACACTGGAAGAGCCACTTAAGTCCTTTTCCTCAGAGTCACTGTAAGAGTCTATATTTCTTGCACCCAAAGCCTGCAGGACTATGAAATTGAAATGTACATGCCAAGACTGAGTCAGTGCCCAGTTTTTTGTTTGGTTTTGGTTTTGGTTTGGTTTTGGGTTTTTTTGCCTATGAGAGAGAGAAATGTGAAATTTAACTGTGGAAGGGAAATGTTTGCTTACTGCTCTCCAACCCAGTTTTGCATGCCCAAAGGAGTCAATCACAATTTAACTTCTTGTTGTTTCTTCCAGCGAGAACATGATGTGTGTTCTAAACTTAGTTCAGATTCTTTATTCTTACTACCCAAATTTCTGTGAAAATATTTAGAGGTATGCTATTCCTGCTGGGCTCATCTTATGAACTGTGTGTGTCTTAACCATCAAAGTCAGGGTATTATAGATTTCATATTTCGTTTATCCATTTTCTTCAGTAGATGATGAAATTGAAGGTTTTCTACTACAGCTGTGGCTAGTATTGCACAGGGGATACTGCTATGTTACAAGCACTCATATTTTATGCAGTTTATTTAGTTTTAGTATTTTGGGAGATTTCCCTAGCTTTTTGTATTTAAGATCTTAGTGTTGCTACAAACTGGAAAAGCAGGCTATTACTTCTGCACTTAACAGATGGCGTACAAATGTCTTAGTCATATAAAAAGTGATTAGCCTTAAAGATGCTTTCTCTTAGAATTATTTGAACATATTTTACCACTCTACCACCTTTTACCACTTCCGTTGAACTTAAGAATTATATTAAGAAGTTTTTAAAGAGCTTTTCCCTCTAATAACTAATCTTAAATTGCAGATACTCTGTAATTTTGACTCATGGTGGTCCCAGTTAGAAAACCTATCTAAAGAAAGAAGATAAGTAGTCTGGTTATACTTACAACAGAAACTTTGTCTATATTTCTTTTTCTGATGTACAGAACATTTCAGAGGGAGGAAACAGATGTGTTTTCTATACATAATGATTTTTCTTTCATAATGAGAATTGTGTTTTTTACACTTGAAAAATAAATTTTAAGAATGTCGTTGTTAAAGAAATTTTTTGTTGTTTACATCTTTTCTGCCATTTCTGATATTTTAATTTATATACAATATTTTAATCCTGAGTTCTAATTGGACAATTTGATTCTAAATACTTAATGAAATATGTGAAAGAACAATTAGAATACAATTCATAGTAACCACTAATAATGATTTATATTAAATACAATTACTCTCAGTTAATATTTTAGCCAAAGAAATGGACCAGTATTTGTTGGTTACAAATATTCAGACAGTCAGTAGGAATCCGAAGTTGCTCATGTTTGATGAGAGATGTATATATATATATGTAATGGAGTGTTGGGGTCAGGCATATAAAACTGACATCTTATTATATCACAGGATTACCAGTTATAACATTTTCCATTTTGATTCTTCTTTATACAGTGTTCCAGTTGCCACTGTGTACACCCTTGGTGGTATCCCCAAAATTTGTGTCAGGAAATATCAGAGTAAATTTGATGTATTTACAATTGTTACATGCAAATATGATAAGCAGGGTACTGGTTAATAGTTTAGCAGTAGTGATTGGAACAAAATGGAATTATCAGTTATTGCAGAATATCAGCAGTTTAGGTCATTGCCACAAATTATGTTAGATACATGCACCACTTTAATTTCCTTTTCTACCTGCCATTCTGCCTAAAAATATATATACCAGCATCAGAGTCAATGAAGACTATATGATTAAGTTCTTTGAACAGTTGAACTGCACACAAATATAAGCAGTTTATTATATGTTTCTGTAAGAAACACAATTTTGCTTTTGTGAAAAACAGTCAAACAATCTCCACCCCTACAGCACCACACAGAATTATTTTAAGCTGACCCAGTTTCATGTTTGGCTAATATAACCCTGTGGGAAAACAAGGAATTAGACATATATGCACAGGTAAAAGAAAAACATCATTTATTCAGAAACAAAGGCCATGTAACTCTGTGGGAGACAATGGTAGACTGACACAGTGTGATCTAAAGATAAATATATGGAAGTTATTGAGAAAAGATTCCTGTGATCTTTAGGTTTTTTTAATTTTTACATCAAATGATGTGCTATTGTATGATTGTGCTTCTGATGTCAAGCAGCTTTCTCAATATTCAAAATTCTAGCATTGAGATGCTGAGAGATCCTTTATGACACAGTTGTTATAAATATTGCAAATAGGGGAAGAAAAACAAGAAACTTTGACAGGATGTCTGTAAGACAGTTTCTATGTTTTGTAATATGGCGCTCCTGTTTCTTTTCCTATACCATGTACCTGTCTGCAGGGCAAGTTAACCATTTTTCACAAAAAATTTTATTTTTGTGTATTTCTAGAGTCATTAAAGCAACCCCTGTGCTAGGCAATGCACCTGCAACAATGTTTGGCTGTCAGCCTTCTAATTTTGCAGGAGGTACAAGCCTCTTGTGATGTGATTCCCTCTGTAGTGAGTGACATTACACTATCGCAGCATCTGTAGGGTGATTATCATAGACAGATTATCCCTTACATATTTTATGGAATATAACACAAGAGCAGCATCCATTCCAGAACGAAAACAGATCAAGTTCACATTACTGTTTGTTAGTTATGTTATTGCATCTCAGTGCCTCTTCCTGAAAAGTGGGAAAAAATGCAAGTGTGCCTGATTTGGCAGTTATTCAAATGTCAGCAAGTAATTGACCTTCGTCTGACCTCATCTGCAAAATACAACGTGTGAGCAAATCTCTTCTCTTTCTTAGCTCCTTTATGATGGAATCCATAGTTTAACTTGAAGTAAAAAGTCTAGGATATTTTGTGTGTGTGGCAGGAAGACACTACTTGCTCTGTTATTTAATGTAGCAAATTTAGTAGTATTAATAATGGCAGAATAATAGCATGCTGGCAGGTGATGACTGTATAGTTTTGCTCTATAAAGTTCAGTCCAGTTTTAACCACTACACTTACTCTGAGTTTTACATGATTTTCAGATCACTTCCACTGCAAATAACACACTAACTTACACCATAGATATATTCTTTTTTTTTAATCTTGAACAAGAATAAAGAATTCTCTGGTGAAGTAACTTGTCTCAGGGTTGCAAGAGCAGAAGAAACATGAGACAATTTTTTTTTTTTCATTTTTAACTCTTTAGGCTTTTTTTTTTTCCTTCTCTCAGACTAGATCTAAGTTGTCCTGAAAGAAGAGTTGTCTATGAGAAGTATAAATACTAATAACAAATTAGCTGAAAATAAATTTCACTCAAAACTTTTTTTTCTTTTATCCAAAATCAAGTTAGAATTTCAAAATATGCTGACTCAGAGTGGCCAAATACCAAATAGACTGATCAGAGGAAATCCATACAGATTCTTTTTTTATAACCATTTAATCAGAATTTCCTTATCTTGACAGTATTCTTTTATCACCTAGCAATCATGAACAAATCTTTTAAGTTTCTTAATATAGTCTTCAACACTTTTTTCGTAAAAGCATATGTATTTCAATATGTTCTTGCATGTATTCATTTATTTTATCACANTAAAGTTCAGTCCAGTTTTAACCACTACACTTACTCTGAGTTTTACATGATTTTCAGATCACTTCCACTGCAAATAACACACTAACTTACACCATAGATATATTCTTTTTTTTTAATCTTGAACAAGAATAAAGAATTCTCTGGTGAAGTAACTTGTCTCAGGGTTGCAAGAGCAGAAGAAACATGAGACAATTTTTTTTTTTTCATTTTTAACTCTTTAGGCTTTTTTTTTTTCCTTCTCTCAGACTAGATCTAAGTTGTCCTGAAAGAAGAGTTGTCTATGAGAAGTATAAATACTAATAACAAATTAGCTGAAAATAAATTTCACTCAAAACTTTTTTTTCTTTTATCCAAAATCAAGTTAGAATTTCAAAATATGCTGACTCAGAGTGGCCAAATACCAAATAGACTGATCAGAGGAAATCCATACAGATTCTTTTTTTATAACCATTTAATCAGAATTTCCTTATCTTGACAGTATTCTTTTATCACCTAGCAATCATGAACAAATCTTTTAAGTTTCTTAATATAGTCTTCAACACTTTTTTCGTAAAAGCATATGTATTTCAATATGTTCTTGCATGTATTCATTTATTTTATCACATTTCATAAATGCTAGTTCTGTTTTAAACACTGATTTCTGCTATATTTATTTCAGAAAACTTACTGTGTTTATCCAATTTTAACATCATGCAAAGTAGAAAAGGAAGTTATGTTGGTGTCATACTTATGTCACTCTAACTTGCTACTTGGCAAAGTTATATTTCTTAAGAATTTTACTCAATAGCTGAGATACCTTCAGGTGAAATTCACCATTCACATAGGAAAGCTTTTGTAAAAATAATTTTTGAAAAATCAGCAACTTGTAGAGTTGTAATTTAGTAAATAAAAAAGCTGAAACCTGGGGGACATTTAATAGTCAATGAAAAAACCTTTGGGTGGTGAAGACTAATTCTTCCTCATGACTAGCTCAGCCCCTCTGATGCTTTCACTTTGGTTTTATCCTGAACTAAATGAGCATGCCAAGAACAGCTGGTGTTGCTGCACAGAAGTATTTGGTGAGAAAATAAATGTTTTAGCTTGATTTCTTTCTGCATGGCAAAGATTATTTATCCTACAGAACATCTGCAGAGGAAGGCTGATTATAAGTGGCTAGAAATTATTATGTAATTGGGTTTTTTTGTGAAGTCATCAGTAACTGTTGAAAACCTATACAATTTCCTAGGTCACTATTTGTTTTCAAATAGGCCAAACTGTTAGAACTCTTCCAGAAGCGTAATTCAAACTCTGTTTTCCACTTTTAAATCACTGTCCTGATATAGACATTCTTAGTTTTTTTTCCCAAAATGTATGTTCTGAGTGGTATAATTTCATTTGATTCTTAATACTATTAGGTTTTAGAAGAATGAAATAGTTTCCCCTGAAGTACAGACACATAGAATATGCTAAGAAAATTGTACTTCAGGGTTTCTCCCAATAAAAAGGGAATTTAAATGACAGAGGCATAGGGATGAAAACATTTGTCTCTTAGTCTAGAATAAAAGCAGGTATCATGCAGCACATGCTTCATACAGAGTTACAAATTTTTTTGATATTGATACACTCATGCTCTACAGTTTCACTCCATTAACTACTCCTTTCAAACATCCAGCATGATATAGGCAATGTGAAAAAACACTGCAATATAAAGAATTTTCTACGCACATTGTTTTCTCAGATCAAAAAATCTAGACAGGATTTTCTTATAAAAGAGATTATGTTTTGTGTGTACAGACTGTGTAACTTTCTAATAATAATATTGAAGTAGACATATTTTCTGTAATGAAATATGGGATATCAGGCTAACAGTTCAGTTTTAGCCTATATGGTTCCTATTAAAATGTTGTGGTGGTTTTACTTGGCCCAGTTTTTGCTAGTGGGTAGGGAGGGGCACAAAGATGGCTCCTGTGTGTCCTGTGCGAAGGTTCTGGACGTTTTTCACCCTGTCCAGCAGAGCCACTCTCTGATGGCTCTGAAGATGATGGACATGCTGCTGGCCAAACCTGGGCCAAGTGGAAATGTTAGTTACGCCTTTGTGAAAACATATTTAAGAAGAAATCAAAACAATGGGTGCACGCACTTCTTTGTAGCCAGAGGAGGAGGAGGAGGTAAAAATATGTGAGGGAAAAGAACATGGAGACACCAAGGTCAGTGGAGAAGGTGGGGTAGGAGATGCTCCAGGCTCTGGAGCTGAAAACACTGCTGGCCGTGGTGAAGACCATGGGGGAGCAGGTGGTCCCCCTGCAGCCCATGGAGTCCAGGGGGGTGCAGAGATCCACCCACAGCCCGTGGGGAGGTGCCCACGCCAGAGGAACAGGGGGATGCCTGGAGGAAGCTGTGAGCCAGTGGGAGTCCCAGCAGAGACTGAGAGTTGCAAAGGCTGTGGACGAGAGAGAAAAGCCTTGCCCTCGGGATGGAAAAAACCTTGCCTGGGCTTGGGAGCCTGCACCTCGCGGACAAGCACTCGTGTTTGCAGCAGATTTCGGCCGGGCTGCTGCTCGTGAGATTGGACCCACGCCAAAGAAGTTCTCAGAGGACTGTCTCTCGTGGGAGGGACCCCATGGCTGAGTAGAGGACTCTTCTCCCTGGTGGACTGACCCTGACCAAAGGGAAACCCCCATACCCTGCCCCACCCCGGAGCTGTTGGTTGTGTGAAAGAGGGAGGGGGGTGAGCTGAGAAATGGTGTCTTAAGAGGGAGAGGGGTGAGTAGAGAAACAGTGTTTGTAGCAGAAGAATTGTGGTGATGGACTGACTAAGAAAAAACCCCATACCCTGCCCCCCACCCGGAGCTGCTGGTTGTTTGAAGGAGGGGAGGGGGTGAGCTGAGGAACAGTGTCTTAAGAGGGAAGGGGGGTGAGTAAAGAAATGGTGTCTTAAAAGCTTATTTTTACCTCTCATTTATCCTCCGACTCTGTTAGGTTAATAAATCACTTTGCAACTTAAGTCTCTCACCTGTTTGCTCATGTTTTTCGTGCGTCCCCTCCCCATCACTGCCTCATCTCAACTCATGAGTCCAGTGTGTTTGTGTTGGTTTGATTCCTCTCCTCTGCGTAAATGCAGCAGGAGAGAGCATAGAAAGCAGACGTCGTAGGTCCCTGGCATTTAGCCAGGGTCAAACCACGACAAATGTTTTATATACAGCTTTAAAAAAATAAGGAAAAAAGTTTGCAATATGTAAACCTAATTAGTAGAGATCAAAGATTTTTCATTTATTTATACTGACTGTGATTTTGTCGTTTTTCTATAGCCATAGTATTTTTATTAAAGTCCTAGAATAACACAAAAATTACTATTTTCAATATGTTGTGTTTTTTTCTTAGAAATTTAATGAACTTTATATTTTCTCAAGGAACTTTGTAACAGAAATTCTGAAAGTAACCACTCTCTGTCACTCTCTCATGCACACATGATTAGAGAAAAAATTTGTGCTTTCAGAGATCAGTTACATGAGGAAACATCACATCTATTAAGTAATAAAGTTTTACAATTTTTAGATTTAAATAATAAAAAATTACTAGGGGATCGTCTGCTTTTAACTAGCCATTCTTTTTTCTCAAACGTGATTTTGAGGACCAAGATAAAAACAATTTTATTTTTTTGCACTTTAATGAGAAAGGATTGAAACTTCCAGCAAGTTTGTGTCCAAAATACACTTTACCTTTATTCGTATTAATGTGAGTTAAGTGTATGTATTTTGAATAGTCTATTATATTTTTTGCAGTCATTCTGATAAAATGGGGGAGGGGAACCAAGTAAAAGAGAAGGAGAGAAAGCTACATATTTCACTATGTAGGTCTATTATTCCACTTATTTTAGCTTTTACTGGAACAATACAAGTGCAATTCACTACATTTTGCCTTTTCAAGGAATGCATGACCAAAGATTTTTAGTCATATACCAATGATGCTTTCTAGGGTATATAGAAAAATAGTCTTCTCCATACAGTAGTAATATGTTTGCACGCTTTTTGGTGGGAAAAGTAATTTACCCCATTTTAAACCATAGACAAAAATCTGTGCCTGTGATGGCAGCATTCTTTTATGAATGCATTATATGAACCAATGTATGAATTTCATGGTATTTGAACAACTGAATTCTATGACACACTGAGTGTCTGAATTTGTTCACTGTCCTTTAATATTTTTTTTTTTTGGCTTGGTTCTTTAAAAAAAAAAATCTCAGGGCATCTTGTATTTTTAAAATAGATCAACTAAACTGTAAGTGTATATTCAATATATCCTCCATATATATTCTTAGTATTTTCAGCTAGTATCAAAATTTTATTCTTTGAATCATCGGCAGATTTTTAGTTTTTATGTACTTCAGATTAGTTTGAATTCAATAAAAAATAAAGGTACTGTATTTCGTGGCAATTATGTCTTCCCTGTAGAATATTAGGATACATCCATACATAAAGAGAATAAGAAGTTTCCTTTTCTAAAATACATTGTTTCTAGTTCATTTGTGCTGAACATCTATGTGGTATTTCCCTTTCTTATTACATGTCATGCTCAGGAACTTCGTGGCAATCTTATATAAGTATGCTTTTAGTTTCTAGATGCTTTCATCTAGATGGAAAGACTGACATGGGCCTCTTCAGAGGTCAATCTTTTACTTTTCTAGTGAAATATTCAGTAATATAGACTATCTCAAGTGATCCTTTCATCACTCTGGAAGTCCACAGATAGAACATTCAATATGAATTTTTAATTAGCTTTTTGTCTGTGCTGACAGTACAGCAGATTAGAATTTACATTAGTGTACTGCAAAACCAAAGGTGATTCTATTCTTATTCACCAAAGTATGATTCAATAAAAAGGGAAAAAAGATGCTAAATTCTTGGGAAATTCTCCTTTTTCCTTGTGTATTTTACCATACAGATAAAGAGAAGAATAGCATATCTTCCCCATATGCAGAGGTACAATGAAGCTCTCTATATATGTTTATGATTTCTGTCTTCATACAGATTAAAATGGTTTATTAGCTTTATAAAGTTGAGTAGGAAAAAAAAAAAAGCAACCTAAAATAATTTTTAAGAACACTTCCACTTTATTTTACCTCTGTGTGAACCTACATTTGCACCTTAAGAGCTGCACAGAATTCAGGTTTCCAAGAAGACAGAGTATAACAGTAGGAGGTTCAGATTCAGAAAGAGCAAGAAAGATGCTTCAATTTAAGGAACAACCTCTGTATGAGAAAAGTTTGGAGAGGAGTTAGTTTACTAAAGATATGATAGAACCGTGAAAAATTATTATTGACCCTGGAGGGCTAGACAGTGACTGTACATGAAACTCACAGTTGGGTCATTTTTAAAACTAAATCTTGCTCCTTCATGCAACAGGGAGGTCATATGTAGAACTCTGTATCACAGACTTGTGGATACAGAACATTTACGTGCTGTGAATAGAGTGTTAGAATGGGACAGATGGGTCATTTTAAAAATTAGGAGGATATAAGAATTGTTAACATTTTGATACATGTAATTTATAATAATTAAAGAACTCTGTGCATGTACTTTATTTTACAAAGCAGATTATATTTCCAGAAAATAATTTCAAAGTAACTTTGTGTTTTGGAGGAATAATTACTCTCTCAGTCTGGAGAGAGTATACTTTTATACTTATTCTTTCATATAGGAGTCATAATTAGCACAGAGTTAACATAGAGAAGAATTATGTCTCTTTGATGTTGGCCTCTATCATATCTATCTAGAAAATAAGGGAATTTA
Organism: Pardalotus punctatus; assembly: GCA_013400915.1. Taxonomy (NCBI): domain Eukaryota; kingdom Metazoa; phylum Chordata; class Aves; order Passeriformes; family Pardalotidae; genus Pardalotus; species Pardalotus punctatus. Next base: position 17,779 of record VZTX01016597.1, read on the forward strand.
TGTGCTAAAGGTAGTAGCTCATTTAAACTCATCTTTATTTGCAGTGACAGGTTGCTGCCATGTGGGAAGAAGTGTGAATACTTACACAGTAATTCTATTTTATCCCCAGACTTTACCAAAGGATATAAGCTGTGCTATGCTAGCCCTTGATATATGGTCCATGAATACAGCACAGGCATTAGCAGATGGGGGTCAGCTCAAGACACTGTGGATTACCTGATGCTTGGGGATTTGTGTTTGCAAAGCATCGGTTCTCCTTTCCTCTAACAATGTTCTTGGGGAGACATTGGATCAGGGTAGAAGCAAGTTGAAAACATGATTTCAGAAACAAGGCATATGTTTAGACAGAATTACAACACTACGTCTCCTCAGCTTTTGGTACAAAGCCTCTGTTTCATTACAGATATATACAATAATACACTTTGATTCTTTGAAGGGACAAAACGCTTTTATAGTTTCTGCCAGTACAATGCAATTTGCGTTCTATATCATTACGCTCAGTCCAAGCCTGTGTTTTGGGTTTGTTGTCAACCCTTTTTGCAGATTTTGGTTTTTGGAAAGAAAGATTTATGAAAGATTGATTGTCAGAGTATGCATGATGAGAGGAAAGTGAATACTGTCATCTCTAGAAGACAAAAGTTAGAAGTCAGGTATATGATTATCCTAACCATATCCCCACTCTGTTTTGGCTAAGAAAACAGTGAGGAAGTTAGTTCAGTTTCCTCATTGACATATATGTCTGTCTGTGTTTTGTAAGGAAAGAGAAAAAAAAAAAAAGGATATAAGAAATTAAAATATATTGGTTGAATTTCTGAAACTGAAGTATATGACATAGAGGAAAGGAAAGGCATAACTATACAGAAACAAAATAAAAGAACTAAGCAACCAGCACTGAGGAGAGCTTTAGCATATCCCTTTCTTTTCTGCATTAGGGAAGGGAAGGTGGAGAAAAGTGATTAAAATAACATTCTGCTCTCTCACCACAAAAAGTCCTAGAGGAATTATCTGGAATTAAGGGACCTATCTAAATATTGGAGATTGTATTTTTTTCTGAAAGGGCACTCAAACCATTGCTTGAAAAGTAAGTGACAACTTTATAATCTGCATCCTTGCTACTGTGAATGTGCTGCTGTTATGGGTTTACATCCAGTGTGGAAAAACAGATTAAAAACATCTGGTCTGTAATTTCCAATTTGCGATGAGTAGCTCCTAATGTTATTATAAGGGATTTCCTTCTCCTCCCCTTTGTGTATGAACATTTTATTATCTGCAGCATGGGGTCTCCTCTTACTCTGATCTGTATATACAGTTACAATTAATGTTAATAGTGATTCCCAGGGTGGAGTAGAAGAAAATACACCACACAAATTTAATTTCTGTAACTTCAGATCCATATATTGAGGTGATAGAACCTAATAATTTTCATGATATTTCAGACTTATGGATTTCAAATGCTGAAATACTTTGACATCTTTGTTTTGAAGGTTATTTTTTAGTGCAGATGTTGCTAGTTTCATTGCTTTTGTTATTCCTAGCATCACTCAAATTTTTATTAAAATTTTCTGGCAATTTATACAAAAATTCATTCTTACTATGCCCTATCTTTTATGGGCTAGGAAGCCCAAACTCAGCCTAGGAGGCACTAGGCAGTAAATTATTAAGGTGTGACAGCTTTATGCCTGACTTGAAATGTTCTCTGCTTGTGACTTTGTATAGGGGAAAAAAGAGAAAAAAAAAAAAAATTGAAACAACAAACAGATTAGCATTTCATAGAAAATATTTTTTGACTAAAAACCAGGTAATTTCTTCATTACTAAGTAATTTAGGAATTATGGCTTTGAAAAGATGGAAAGTTAAACACTCTTAAATTTATACCTCCTTAACTTCCATCATTTTCCCTAAGATAATAAAAAAATTAGTAAACTCTATGCTCATTATGTTTGGTGGTTTTTTTTTTTTTTTTGTATCTTCATACAGAAGCAGTGAGCAGTGCTGTGTAAAGAGACAGAAAAATTTCTTGCAGATCCACAGGTTGCTCCACTAAAATAATGTCAAAATAGTGAAGAAAAGGGAAAGGATTAATCACTGGGAATTGTTTGTCCAGTTCCTCTACTCCTAATCCTGTCATCCTTTCTCTAAAATGGGTTACAAAATCTGTACAAAGCATCGTTACACTGCTGACATACTACATCATCAAAACATGTAAATAAGAGAGAATTTTATGCTAATAAATTATTTGTGTCAGTTTGTGTTCCTGCATCAACAGTAGGCGCCAGGAAAAAGAAAATTGAAGCCATTTGGTAAAACCTTGAGGGAAAGCAAAAAATGTCCTTTTCCCTCTAGCATTCCATTAGACCTTGACTATCTAGG
>VZTX01016597.1:23663-34862 GCA_013400915.1 Pardalotus punctatus
AATGAACTTCTGAGTAAAAGACTGTATTTGGACTATTGCTACAATACCCACCGTATCCTCCACTGACATATAAATTCTTAATTTACTTCCCATTTGTATCCATGCATAATTCACTTTTTTCTCTTTTTCCTTTCTTCTCTTGAAAGAAATGTCCAGATAAACGGATGTTTTTGTTTACTTCGTTGGTTTGTTGATTTTTTTCCTTATTATTTTCTAGATTGTAACAGGCAAGACATGATGAAATGATCCAGGACAACTTCCTTAGCATTCCTAAATTGCTAAAGATTTTATGATATTTTGTGTGCTTTATGATTCATCTCCTGAAGAAATTGTACAATTTCTGAAATTCATCTGAAGGTTTTTCTTGCAGATTCTCCATGAAGGATTTTTGTATAATGTGTGTGGGTGTTTTTTACATGTTTATGAGAATGTATGAACACCAACCTGGAAATAAACCTTTATGTGAACCTATATGGATCTGATGTAGTCCATTGTCTGTTGAAGTTAATGAGATCAGACACAATCCATAAATAATGCTTCTGAAAGACAAGAAAGTCTGCCTTTAACCATGTAGTAAGTAACATTGTATTTGTTTGTAATATAGTCAGAATTACAGCATAGTAAGAGTACTTTACTTGAGTTTCTGTGGTGAAAAAGCAGGACTTTTATCAGAATGTATGATCACTACACTCCATAAATGGGTATCTTCTTTTTAACTGTCTTTGTTGTCTCTGTTTCTTAAATACAAGAACGCTTGTAATAGGCAATAATTATATCTGTTAATAAATCCAAGTAAAAATATGGGATTCTTATTTTTATGGCAACCAAATATGTACATCTGGTTTTTTGGGGTACAATTACAAAATTCTGAGAATAAATTCTACATAGCCATATATTATCCATGCAGAAAAGTCCTGAATTAATTCAAATAAATCTTTTAGGACAGTTTGTTGCATACAGTGGAATTTTTGTTGAAAAGATAAATTTACACCCATTTCTTTAAAGTTGTATGGGCTTATGAGTGGTCAGGATGAGGCTACTATGTCTGTGAGGCTTCTGAAGTATGTGGTAAGAATATATATATGGTGGATAAATATATAAAATAATAAATAATTTTTAATGATCTCAGAAGAAACAATATAAGATTGATTTTTTTTTTTTTTAATTTGAAAAGACACTTGAGCCTTTGTATAATATGACTTTCAAGTTGTTCATAAGAGTTGCTTGATCACGCACACTATGTTAAGAATCTGCTGGGGCTCTTAAAATATAGTTCCTTTTTACTGTTGTAATTGCAGAGATATAAAAAAATTAGTATTCATTTCACTCTTCACTAGACCTGATCTTGATCCAGAAAGTAAATGGAAAGTAAGTTGGATCTACTGTTTGCCCAAACAATAGTTAAACAAATTTTAGAAAATTTATAATCCTGTATAAAACAGTTGGTGTTGAGAAGTGTTCTAGAGATTGCATAAGAAATGAGATGAATTCAAAGTTAAAGCCCTTAATGCTCTATTAGTAGTAGACTTCTACTGTCCTTTTGTACAGTGATTCAGTATAAATCCTGGATAGAATCCAGAAAGAAAACATTTTTTAAGTGGTGACTGAACATTTCTCCTTCAAAATATATTCTCACCTACAGAGCCTAGAAGACACTGAATTTACCCAACCTGAAAAAAATCTTTATTTTATGCATTTAAGTACTTCTCAAAGAACTGATACAATCTTTTTTATTATTAATATTTTGGAAAACTCTTATACTGCATATTGTGCTTTGCTTCTTTTTTGAAGAATTTGTGGGCCAGATACATATGTTTAACGCAAAAAGTCCTTTTCAAAGGATTGTCAAAATAGCCAGGAGTCTAGTTGAAAGATTAAATTTTTGACACTTGGGGTAAGCGGTTTTGTATTGGTGTGGGTTTTCTGTTTTACCTCTTGTTGGCCCTTGAAGTATGTCGGTCATATGTTGGTCAGCCTTAGTTATGAGAGTTTCCATAAATACGAAATGTCTGATTTGCTTTTCTCCCTGTTCCCTAGTTTAAGTTCTGTTATGAGATATTGGACGTTGCATAACACCAGAAAAATCAATTAATATTTCTTATTCCTGTTGTAATGGTTTAAAGTATGTTTGAAGCCATAACTCTTTCCCAAAAACCATACACAAAGATCCATGTCCATAATATTTTTGAGAATCTGCAATAATGCACTACTCTGGTACCAAGATGGTCTTCCACAGTTGCATGTTTCTATAAAGATAAGTTCCATATCCATCTCTAATTTTTTTTTTATTCAGAAATGTAAGCATTTGTCATGGGAAATACTAAATAAGCAAAAAGGAAAAATAGATTTTTTGTAAAATTCAGACATATAAAGATGAGTTTCAGAACAAAGCTGTGTGCTTTAACACTTTGTAAAAAGTTATTTTAATTTTGAATACATGGAATGTTTTTCTGATTTTGTTATCTATTAAAAAAAAATTCTGGTTTTGCAGGCTGAAACAAAAAGAGTCTGTCTGGTCTTAAACTGAACCAGAGAAACACTACAGATAGATGAGAGAGAGACTGTCCAAAAATATCCAAAACACCTTTAACTCATTTTTCCAAAACACAGTGCTTAATTTCCTTTTATTATTTTTTAAAATATATCAGAATTCCAGAATGATTGATCTTTTAGAAATATAAGAATAGGACATGCCATTTTAAATATGACTAGATTGTTTTAGAATCTCTCTAAATATTTCTGTGATTTTGACCTAAAAAATAGTTATAGATGGGCTTATTTATTAAAATCTGCTTTAGATAGTTGAAATTCTATTTCCTCCTAAGTTTAACTCCTTCCACATCCATCATGGATGTCTGACATCGTCTGCAAACCTGGACCTGCTCTGTAGCATTTATCTAATTAGTACATGCCACCTCTATCACAAGACCTGAGATCAGTTAATTTTATTTTCTTTTTTTAATCTTGAGCATTGAATTCTGAAAGATAATTCCTACTTTGAAATTGACTTATTTTTTTTATAATACTTTAAACTGAACAAGTAAATTTGTTGGTCAATATGGTGAAATTTAAATCAGGTGTATTTTTTTTTAAACTACACTAATACTATGTAACTGATTGTGTTAGAGCAGTATTTTTTTTAAGTTGGACGGTGAAGTAAAATATTTCATACACTTTCAAAACAAGTTTTTTATATGCTTATGGAAATACACTAACAATATGTATAGTACTAACGTTAGGTATACACAACGAATGCAATTTTTCTTTTTCTATATGTTTTCCAGCTCTTCTTTACACTTACACTTTCAGCAAGAAAGCATGGTCTTATTTTACGTGTTTCAAACACCTTTGTCCAGAAAGAGTAGTCCCATGTTTGAAAAACTGCCAATTGACTTGACACTGAAGGAGTGTTTTATCATGCTTTCAAGTATTGAGATTCCTTGTCTCTTTATATAATTAGAGATACATATAAGCAAGATTATTAGAAGATTCATATGGAGTCAGTATATGGAAAGCAGATTTGGAAGGTGGCAGCAAAAGGATTTTGAAGTTGATAGGTGTTAAAGACTTTTATTTTGCATTTTGGCAAATGTTCCTTTGTTTCCCTGAATCTGATCAGGAAGCATTCTATTCGCTGGCCTATTTCTTATTTTGTCATTGAATTAACTTTCTCCTCTCTCTTCTTATGTTCAAAAGCCCGTTTTGCTGAAAAAATTACAATCTCTTCTATTTGAAAATTATTTCCCTCATTCTCAGGAAAATATCTTTAGATACCCCTTGCTTGTCAGTCACTATTAATGACTTACGATTTCAACTGTTAGCACTGAAACCTGCACAAATATTTTAAAGTAAAAGAAAACAGTCTTAGAAAATTACATATTACTAAATACATTGTATTAGTTACTAATATTTGATAGAAGTAACAGCAATTACCAGGTCTCTCTTCCAAATTGCAACCTCATGTACAGCTTTATTAACTTTTACCTATTCTCTGTCCCTAAATGGCAATTGCCAGAAGCTAAAATTGTATTGCCAGAAGGTAAAATAGTATGTCAGGGAGAAATAACCCTTCATAAACTCATTTCTTTTATACAGCCCCTTAGCAGAGTGAGATTCTGTGGATCTGACCTAGCTTATGCATTATTATGTTCTACATTCACAGTGACTGGGACAACTAGTGTATATTTTAGTACTGAAATGTTATTTGTATCTCTTGTGTTAGTCACTTATCAATATACTGAGCTTCAATGTTGGAAAATCGGTCAGGGTTCACGTGGCATATGTAACAATTGTTGATGACCAATTTATGGTAACTATTACAATTATAATGTTTCACAGAATCTCTAAACAACAGAATGACAGAGACAGTTGGTTGAAGTCGGGAGGGACCCTGGTACAACCTTCCTGCTAGTGCAGGGTCATCTACGGGAACTGGCCATGACCACATCCAAATAGCTTCTGAGTATCTGCAAGAGCCGGTCCGCTCTTCCGAGCGAGTGCTTGGTCACTTTCACAGTGAAACAGTGCCTCCTGGTGTTCGGATGGAAAAATCTGTGTTTCAGTTTGTGCCCGTTGTCTCTTGTAGGGTCACTGGGAGCCACTGAAAACAGCCTGGCTAATTTCTTTACACTGTTACTGAATCTATTTGCACGAATTAAAGACATCATCCTAAGCCTTCTTGTACTCCAGGCTGAACATTCCCAATTGTCTCAGCCCTCACACATAGGAGAGTTTCTCAATCCCCTAAGTCATCTTTGTGGCCCTTTGTTGGATGCACTCCAGTAGCTACATGTCTCTCTCATGCTGGGAAGACCAAAAGCTGACAGAATATTCTAGGTGTGGTCTCACCAGTGCTAAGCAGAGGGGAAGTACCACCTTCCCTGACCTGCTGGCAGTATTCCACCTTATCCACTCTAGAAAGGCTCTACTGGCCTTATAAGTGCTGTGGATACTTTGCTGTTTCCATGTGCAAATTTGATCCCCTATAGCCTCCCCTTTAAAATAGTTTCTAAGAAGAATAATGCCCATCATGGATCCTGTATGCCTGACAATATTCCTCCTAAGGTCCAGAACTTTCACTGCTTTCTGTTTAACTGTAGGAGGTTCCTATAAGATCATTTCTCCACCCTTATGAGGTCTGGATGGCTGCACAACCCTCTGGCATGTAATCCATTTTAAGGCTACACTGTGCTTTATCATCCAGATAATTAATAAAGATATTGAACATGATTGGACCCCATATTTACCCCTGAGGTATGCTGCTTGTTACTGCCCTCTATTTTGTTGTTGTTTGAGCCTGTTAAGGCAGCTAGCTCTACAGCCCATCTCATTCTCTGCTCATCCAGCCCATACTACATAATCTCCACTATGAGGAAATTGTGGGAAAAGGTGTCAGATCACTTACTAAATTCAAGATATCTACTCCTCTCCCCTCATTTAGAAACTTGTCATTTGATTGTAGAAGGTTATCAGATATGCCAAGCATAAGTTCTTCTTGGTGAATCCAGGTTTACTACTTCTGATCACCTACATATCATTCTTGTGTCTGGCAAGAGTTCCCAGGATTGGCTGTCCTGTCATCTTCCCAGGTATGGAGGTAAGGCCAAGTGGGCCTCTCACTCCTTAATCTTCCTTCCTGTCCCTGTTGAAGGTAGAGGGCCATGCTGTCCTTCAGTCCTCAAACACCTGTTTCAATTGCTATGTTTGTTCAAAAATTAATGGCCCTGCATTGCTGGCCACCAGCTCGTTCCTTAGAGCACTTAGATTTTTTTATGTCTGGTTTGTTTGAGTATTCAGTAAGCTGACTCTTTATCAATGTGTGTATGTCAGCCTCATTCCAGGCTTTTCGCTGGTTCTCCAGGGTCTGGTAAAGACTGGTGTTTAGTATCTATTTTTTAATGTGGTGTTTTGTTCAGATTATTTTGTTACTTCATCTGTAACAATAAAATGAACTGAGGTTTCTCCTCCGTGATGAGTATAATCTGTTGAAATTCAAAATATTAATACATTAAATTTTGAATGTTTTTAAAGATAAAACGAGTGTGAAGACCACATTTTTATTGCTTTTTATTGTTATTTTTCTATTTTTTTTAATAGAGGGAAATATGTTCTCTGCTACCCCTTGTTGTCAGTTTCAAAGGATTTTATTGAAATAAGTCTTAGTAAAATTAAACCCCTTCTTTTCTGTTTCATGTACTACTAGGGTAAGCAATTTGCACCTTTATTACCTGAAAAAAAGTCATGGGACATTTCTCACAGTTTCAATCTCAGCTGTAAATAACACTTTGTGAATAACAATTTAAACTGATGAGCTCTGTAATTTGGTAGTTTTTCATTCCAAATGAAATAACCTCCAGTTAAGGCAAAAGGCATATGACCTTTTTGTTTTAAAATAGCACAGAATACTTAATATTTCATGGTCTTTAAAATTTAAGTTTATTAACATGTAAAATAAAAGAAAATATCCACAAAAGTGGCGTGAAAATAACGTAGTAGATGGGCTATAAAATGTTTGTTGAGCAATCCAGATAGCTATGTCAAGCCTCATTGAAATTTTTCAACTTTGCTCAATTTTTCAACTACTTAAACTGAAGCAAAAACTATTAATTCACAGCTTTTGTTAATGAAAGTAAAATTTATGTTAGATAAGGAAATTGATAGAATTATTTCAATAGCAGACTGTAAAAATGCTCAGAGTCAATGTACTAGATCCCATTATGCCAATTTTTTATCATATTGGGTCAAAGCTATGCTGTCCAATTCTAAGGGGAAAAATAGACATGAAGATAAACATTGTGGTTATAAATTAAATCCTTACAATTTTTTCAATTAATCTGTGTTAGTTAAATATAGTGTTGCATATTAGTGCATTAATATAATGCTATTTCAATGGCAGATTTGTAAGTTGTCTTCCAAAATAAAAATTTGTAGATAGTGTTTTTCTTTTCCTCTTTCTAGCTATGCACTAATGATTCAAAAGAGGTCTTAATGTTTTTCCTGTTATCTATAAAATGAAGTGTTTTCATACAATCTCTAATATTTTTTCTTTTTAATTACAGATATATATCGTTGAGGCAAAAATTTTTAAAATAATTGAGTTAACAAGAATAAGAAATGAGCAGCACAGTATTTTGAAACATATGCATGTCTAGAGATATCTGAAAATGTCCCTTTCTCTGTTTACGTACAGTATTGAAAAATGTCTGAAGTTCCTTAAGCACTTAAGACTTTGAAAAATCAATTCATTTTCTCATTCATAATTTATTAATTGAAGCTATTGGATCCTGTCTTCTGAGAATCTCAAAACTAGTGTTCTAGGTATGTGGGATTTTTTTAGGCACTTGTGCCTAAATGCAAGTGCTAAACTTAAAACTCTAGTTACAGAATACTTAACCATCCTTCATCTCAAAATAACTGCCTGTCTGAGATGAAATATAAGGAAAATAAGCTATTCTGTGTTTAAATAATTTATATACTCTCTCATATATATGGCATTTTCTGATTAGGATTCTATTTATTTTTCTTATTTCTGTAATTGTCAAGAAATTGATAAATTCACTTGCAGCATGTAAAATTGAAGGACATTAGGTCATATTAAGTCCAGTTTTTATCATGAAGCACGAAGCTATGCTATCCTTTTCTGAGGGAAAAAATGGACATCAATATGAAACTTTGTGGGTTCAATTTAAAATTTATCAGGTATTGAAGGTATCAGATTAGTTATAAAAAAATTTGCATCTGTTGTACAAATAGTCACCATTTGAGGCTTGTTACTCTTGTAAGAATCTGAAGAATGCCACAGGCCCAAGTGAACTATATGAAAGATCGTTGTTTAACAATGTTAAATGACATTTTTTGTGTCCTTCTCCACATGAAACATAGAATCATAACCATAAAGGTGATCTAGTTCCAGTCCCCCTGCCACGGACAGGGACAACTTCCACTAGACCAAATTGCTTAAAGTTCCATCCAACCTGGTCTTGAACATTTCCAGGGATGAATCATCCATAGCTTCTCTAGACAATATATTCCAGTGCCTCACCACCCTCAAAGTAAGGAATTTCTTTCTTGTAGCTAATCTAAACGTATTCTTTTTCAGTTTGAAGCCATTCCCACTTGACCTATCACTACAGGCCCTTGTGAAAAATCCCTCTTAAGCCTTCTTGTGGACCCCCTTTGGATATTCAAAGGCCACAATAAGATCTCCACAAAAACTTCCTACTCCAGGCTGACCGACCCCATCTCTTTCAGTCTGTCTTCAAAGGAGATGCTCTCCTGCCCTTTGACCACCTTTATGGCCCTTTTCTGGACTGTCTCCAAGAGGTCCATATCTTTCGTGTCTTGGGTGTGCCACACCTGGATACATCACTCCAGAGAAGGGCAGAGGGGCAGAATCCCCTTCTTTACCCTGCTGCCCACACTGCTTTGGATGCATCCCAGGACACATCTGACTTTCTGGGCTACAAGTGCACATTGCCAGCTTATGTTTGAGCCTGTTGTCAACAAACACCCCCAAGTCCTCTCCTCAGGATGCCTTTCTATCCATTCTTATCCCAGCCTATATTTTGCTTGGGATTTCTCCCATCCAAGCGCAGTGCCTTGCACTTGGCCTTTTGCAGTTCATGAGGTTTGCATGGTCTCATCCCTCAAATGTTTCAAGGTCCCTCTGGGTGACATCCCTGCCCTCCAGTGTGTCAGCTGCATCACAGAGCTTGGTGTTTCAGCAGACTGAGTTTTTACTCAATCCCACTGTCCATGTCACCATCTTTGAGATGTAAACATCTTCGAGAACCAGTAAAAAGTACTGGCTCTAATACTAGTTGCTGAGGAATGCCACTCACCACTGTTCTCCGCTTGGACATTGAGTCATTGACCACAAACCTTTTAGTGCAGTGATCTACCCAATTCCTCATCCACCAAGTTGTCCATCCATAAGTTTCTTCAGTTTAGAGACAATGATGTCATATGGGACAGTGTCAAATGCTTTGCACAGGTCCAGGAGATGACATTAATTGTTTTTCCCTGATTCACTGTCACTGTAACCTCATCATAGAAAGCCACCAGATTTTTCAGGCACTGGTTGCCCTTAGTGAAGCCTTGCTGGCTGTCATCAATCACTTCGTTGCTTACCATCTGCCTTAGCATAATTTCTAGGATGATCTGGTCCATGATCTTGCCAGGAACAGCATGAGACTGACTGGCCTGTAGTTTCCTGCGTCTTCATATTTCCCTTTTTAAAAATGGGGGTTATTTTTCACATTTTCCTGTCAGTGGGACCTTCGTCAGATGGTCACAACTTGTCAAATGTGATGGATATTGGCTTAGCCACTACCTATGCCAGTTCCCTCAAGGGCCCATGAATGCACCTCATCAGTTTCCATCAGCTTGGTGCCTTCAGGTTCCATAGGTATTCTCAAACCCCATCTTCTACAACAGACCACTCTTCATTATCCCAGCCCCTGCCTTTGCCTTTGGAAATTTTGTCCATGTGGCTAGTGCATTTGGCAGTGAAGACCAAGGGAAAAACTCATTGTGTACCTCACCCTTCTCCTTGTCCTGCATAACCAGCTCTTCTTCTCCCTTTTTGTTTTTTATATTTTTTTTCCAGAGAGGCCCTACACTTTCTCTAGTCTTCCTTTTATCACCCACATATGTACAAAATCTTTTCTTGTTGCCCTTGGCATCCCTGGCTAGATTGAATTCAGACAGTGCATTAGTTTTCCTAGACTGATCCCTGGCATCTTGGAAAATATTTCTGTATTTCTCCCAGGCTCCATGTCCTAGCTCCCACTGTCTGCAGGCTTCCTTTTTCTGTTTGAGCTTGTCCGGGAACTTATTGTTCATCCATGCAGGTTTCCTGGCATTTTTGCCTTACTTACTTTTTGTTGGGATGCATCACTGCTGAGCCTGAAAGAGGTAATCTTTTAGTATTAACTAGCTTTCCTGGGTCACTTTTCCCTACACAGTTTTATCCATTCCACTCTAGCAAGCACATCCCTGAAGAGGCCAAAGTCTTCTCTGCTGAAGTCTAGAATAACAAGCTTGCTGTGTGTCCTCCTTGCTGCCCTGTCTATATTAGTTATTGACGCATTTGTTATTCACATTAAAATAACCACATTAAAATATATGACCTTGTGTAAAACCTGTGCTAAATATTTGGGGTTTTTATTGCTTTTTTTTTTTTACTACCTGCTTTTGTTTTTAATTTTATTATTTTTCTCTTCATTGCCAGTTCAACCATCCTTTCCAGTATGATATGTCCTTGGATTGAACACATATTGGCATCTGTGGTTGTCCTAGAAACATGACAGGCTAAATTAGCATGCTTTGATTCCTCAAAAATACACAAAACACTTCCGGATGGCTGTCTTTTCTTTGTACTGCTCATCACAAAACTACCTGGTTTGTGATACCATAGCTCAAGTGCTTGAAGGTCTGAGAACTTTGATTCTGTACTGTGGACAGAGACATCTGAGAAGTTCAAGGTATTGGACCAAGGAGAATAGCTTCATTTCTAAGTCATTTTTTCATTCTTGAGTGAATTTATGAACAGTAAGGCAAAATCATAAACCTGTTGATGTGATAAGCAAGCTCTATTGCATATATAATATGAGGTTTGAGCGTATGCAGCTGAAATGGAACCCATTTTGTTTCTCTTAAGCTGATTAGAAAATTAAGTAGGAGAGCCTTCAGTATAATTGAATATTTCCCTCAAAATTCTAAAGAACTCTGGTTCTATTTCTTCTTAGTTTAAGTCAGTTTCAACAAAGCTAACTAACCTTTTTAAAGCATCTTTTTTTTTTTTTTTAATACAAGTCTTTTTTTTTCCAGGTTATACTGCAGTAGTGCTATAAGTCTGCAATTGCAAAAGTATTTTACTGAGCTTACCTGTGTATCAGCTAACCAAAACTGATGGAGGCTTGTCAGACCTGTCATATTGGATCAGAACAAAGGAATAAGAGGCTAGGATCTGCAAATGACTCCTGTGTTGAAATACCTTTTACGTTGGGGGTTTGTTCTTCTGGGGTTTTTTTTGTTTGTTTTGTTTATTTTTGTTTGTTTGTTTGTTTGCTTGCTTGCTTGTTTGTTTTTTGTTTTTTTGTTGGTTGGTTGGTTGGTTTTGGTTTTGTTTGGATTGGTTTGGTTTGGCTTGGTTTGGTTTGCTTTGGTTTGGTTTGGTTTTTGTTTTTTTTTTTTTTT
>VZTX01016597.1:34928-72673 GCA_013400915.1 Pardalotus punctatus
TTTTTGGTTGGTAGGTTGGGGTTTTTTTTTACACTTTAAACATCTGCACATAAGAATTACTCTTTTTATTCATTCCATTTTGGCATAGAGTAATGGCTTTCTAAAGCTCAGAGAGTGGGGCTACTACATGGAGTGAATGCTAATGTCTGTTGTAAAGGAAATTCAGAGAATAATTAACTCCCTGAGACACATTCTATCTTCATGCTTCTTTGGGAAGGGAATTCCTAAAGACATCCCTAGAAATTTTGCATATTGCACACAATTAATAAATATATGATCTTTTTTCTGACTTTCAAAGAGTATATACCTGTCTTTACTTCATTCCATATTGCTGCCCTGTGCTTTCCAGAACAGGTGCTGTCAATCACTTTCCAGGAGAGGGATGAGTAGTAACACGTAGTTTATTTTAAATAGTGGATGAGACCAGATGACCAAAGCTGAAAAAGAAATGAGTCTTAACTCTTGTACAAACTTTCTCAACTGCAAGACTGAGTGTAAGAATAATTCTGATTTGTGCATTTGACCAGATAATTTTAAAGTATTTGCTTAAAATATAGAATGCAAAGGGATTAAAAAGTAAGGTTTTGAAATGCAATTTTTGGCATATACCAAAGCTTCTGAGAGAACGTTTTGTACCCAGAAAATCTACATAAGCAGAGATAAGGTGTGAGTTAAAAAGAGGAGGCATCATAACAATCTGTTTTGTTTAATAACAAGAATTACAGTTAGACAGTGCTTAGAGATAAAAGGAACAAAGGACAGGCTGAAGACTTGAAAGAGTGTGTTAGAGAATTTGTACCTTACTCTTTCAATAATGACACTTAGCCAATGTATTTCACTATTTCAAATACAATTACTTGTGATTACTTGTAAAACTGACCTAGAAATAGGTGCTGTATGTGTAAAGGTAGTTCTGTGTCATTAGAAAGAATATTTTGTAAGGTTCTTTTTTAAAACAGCTTTTAAATATGTAACTACTGAAGTTACAGCTCATCTGATTTGGTTTGTTTTGGTTTTTGGTTTTGTTGTTGTTCCTTAATTAAAAAAAACTATTAGATAAACCATAGCATAACTGCTTGCTTGTTCCACACATTTTCTGAAATAAGCCTCATTGTTTATGTTAAAATGAGTACAAACAAGCATAGGGAGATAATAGACCTCAGATACATAGTTATTATGTTATCTACCCTCAAGGATAAGGTATCATGTCATATATTCTGTTACAATATAAATAGTCGTGTATAAAGAAAGCCTTTTTTATGACAAGAAATGCAATAATGCATTTGGTTATGCCTAGCAAATAAGGGAACTACATGCAACAGGTAACGACTTAACATTTATGCACATAGTTATCAGTACTCTTTCAGATTCTTGGAGATTATCTTTTTTAAGTGGAGTTGTGATGTATGGTGATTGAGTATATACAAAAATATATACTTTAGGGAGTAGTCACAGAGACCGATTTTAAGTGTATGAGTTTAGTCTTTCTAGACCCTTTCTGCTCTGCCTGGGGATACAAACCTGTGCTGCAGGGCAGCTCAGAGCACTCAGCTGGGTTTCCTCCTCTGGTAATAACATCTGGAAAAGCCTGTCTCTCTCCCAGCATTAGCGGAGATAAGCCTTACGGCAGTGTTATCCATACTCTTGGATAACCTTTCTGAGCACCATTGGAGAGAGCACAAAGTGAGATGTGTACTCCTTGCATGAGTGTCATGCATTAAGCCCATGCCCAGCTTAGTAGAAATCAGAATGGCAGAAACTTTGCTTTGATTGAGTTAATGGACTGGAAGGCAAATCAGTCTTCTAAATACTGTCCCTTCCTAAATTTAAACACACACCGCTGATGCAAAAAAACCAAACCAAACAAAAAAAAAAGCCCAAACTTCAGTTTTCACATTTTTGTGTAAATGTAGGCTACTTCCATCTGGAGCAAGCAATGTTGTGTCTCTCATGGTGTGTGTAGTGTGTCTGTTTACCTTCCAGGGGAGGTTAAGCTTCAGAAGCTGCTGGGTTTACAAAATATGCAGGGACAATCATAAATAATTTCCCTTTTATTCCTTTACTTTTCCTTTTTACTTTTATTTGTGGCAAAACAATGTTGCTCTCTTATTTAATTTCTCTTTAAAATCCTGGAATAAAGTATTCCAAATGAAAGAAAAACACTTCAAAACTTTTAGTTAATCAGGCAACACTTTATCAGTGCCATCTAGTGTATGCAACCACAAACCAAAGGATTTTTTCCATCTTTCCTTCCTACTAAATTCACAGAGTGCTAGAGTAAGTGACATTCTAAATGCTTGTCTTTGATATCAATGCCTCTTCAGCAAATATTTTTCAGCGAAACATTTTATCAAGGGGTTTAAAAATAGTTTTCTGAAGAGTAGTTATTAAAAAAGGGTTTGTAAGGCTTATGTTTCATTTGAAACTTCAGTAATAACTTTATTGTATTCCTGAAAGAACAGGGCAGATAAATAGCTTTATGATTCACATCTGATCGTATGCCTTAATAATCCAAGTCATTCTGTCATTCACACTTTGTAAGTAGGATAAAGGAAACTACCAAAAAAAGTGAGATTGACAATCTAATGTATAAACGGTCATAAAAATGTCTGTCTTAAAAAAGTAGACAAGATAATATAATTCCTGTCATAATAATAGAAATGTAGGATACTCAAGTAGGATATCAGTCCTTTTTCACATGCAAGTGGCTTTATTTTTAAGGTTTTACCTACTGATCATTAGCAATTAAAGCTACTCTTTTTCCTTTTTAGAAAAACATGGTATGTTTCTTTTTGATCATTGGACTTCTCAACATGAAAACAAAAATAATTCAACTTTTTTATTGAGATCAGAAGGCACAAAGAGTAATTAATTTCATAATTCTTTTGCTCAGCATTATTAGGTTGGCTACTGACATTATGATTCCTGAAGGAGCTATGCTTTCAAATTGCTCAAACCATTGTTCTTGTTTCAGTCTTCCTCTGAGGTGAAAAAGCATGGAAGAGAAGATTGAGGTCATTGTGTTTTTGTTGAAATATTAACTATGAGTCCTTAAATTGTCAGCTTTTCTATGAAAACAAAACCACAAAACTTAAAATTTGGATGAAGGTGGAGTAGAAAGGAAAAATGCACAATGCAATGTTGGAATCCCTGTTCTCTGTGTTATGCAAATATTTCTATATATGCAAAGGCATGGACAGAATATTACTATATATTTTGTTGCTAACCTATGTCAGTATATTTAAAAGTCCATCCCAACAGAACTAGAAACTATTTGAACTAGGTATGAGCTAGAAACAATGTGTTGATTTACTTTATCTCTCTTGGAATTGAACATATATATACAAATATATACAGCAACATACATTACATTTAATATATGTGTATATATGTCTACATGTAAATGTGTGCGTATGCGTGTGTGTATGTCTGCATATATGTAACTGCATATGTATGTCTGGGACTGAGAAGTTGCTGTGAGGGGGATGGTCAAAACTGACCAATTTCAGGTCAGTATCAATCCTGATTCACTACATATACAAAATAATAATGTCTTAAGAATTTTCTGCCGAATTAACTGCATATACAGTGCCACAGATCCAGCATGAGTCATCTCAGGGACAGGCTATGGTACCTGAAGTTTCATAGCCATGGAGATCACAGTGATGATGTCTGAGTGCTCCTCAACAAGGGGGGCAGGATCAGAAGTTTTTCAATGTTTTTTCCAGTCTCTGTGTGGGTGTTTTTTTCTCCTCTACCTCTGCTAAAGAAAACAATGTGATCTTGCTCTTCTTCAAGTGGTTTAAACCAACAATTAAGAATAATGTCTGAGCAGCCATATTCTTAAGTCTTGATCTTTTTCTAGTTCACCTAATTAATTATTTTATGCAAAATGGAGCTTACTTAACTGAAAAAAAGAAAAAAAATACTCCATCAAAAAATATGTTACAGCTCTTTGGCAAGAAGTGGGAAAATTGAATTTTGTCACTTCAATGTGACATCAGCCTGGGCATTTTGACCACAGCCTCACTCTGTACAAAATGATTGCACTGAGCATTTATTTTCTTTAATGATTTTTCGTAGTAGCTAGATAAATTCATAGCAGTGAGCCCCAAAAATTTGTGGAGGGTGAATATTTCCATAGAAAGTGAATATTGTAAGTGTGGTTACAGTAGTGAAGGAAGGTTACGGAATTCAAGTCTGCCACAGACAAAACCGGTATGTATCTGGAAGCAAACTGGAAGCAGAACTCTAGACTACTTCTTACCAAAACTACTTTTATCAAACTTGCTTGGCCCATCCAAATACAATTTAAGAGAAGATGAAAATGCATATTTGAAGGTGTGTTAATTGTGCTTTTACTGAGAAAGAAAATGTTAGCTTTTTCTGCTAAATATACAGCATACTTATAGAAAAAAATGTAAATAAAAATTGCTTACCAAAAACCTACATACATTTAGGAGTGTCTGCTAATCAAAATGATTACTTTATGGGAATTTTTAGTTTCCTTTGAGAGCGGCAGTTAAAGCAAATTCCATTGTGCATGTAAAATGGAATTCAAGCTCATTTGGTTAAATGTCCAAACCCAATAAAATTACACAAAACTAGCTTAATGAGCCTTTTAAAGTTTGTGAAAAAAACCCAAAACAGCTAAGCCACTGAACTAAGTAGTAAATGAGGCAATATCAGAAAACATTTTCTGATATTATTTATACACATTGATTAACAGTTTTTTACTACGGTATTTTGCAGTGCTATTGATTGCAGAAGGAATTTTTAGAAGTAATTCAATCCAGTTTTTCTCTGTTATTCATCTTTAATTTTACTTGGAGCTAATGGAAATGCTTATACAGAGCCAACTTCCTGAAGAAGAACATTTAATTCTGAGAGGTTCTGGAAGGAAAAGTGTCAATGAGTCCTAAGCAGCATATTGTCATAAAAAAAAATCAGATGGTAGCACGAGTAATCTTTAAAATATATTATTTAAGTACCTTAATCTGATGATATGTATTACCTTTTTCTGTATTTGTCAGTTATTGTCTTACCATTTTTTTTCTAGTATTATAGTGAATAGGATTATGAGATAAGACTTGTTAAAAGGTTTTGTATATGCTAAACTTCAAAATCTTGAAGTGCAACAGTGCCCAAAACTGCTCATTTTATAGTTACTATTTCTTTCTTTCTCTTTTTTAGGGGGAATTATCTTTTTTTTCTCTTTTATTGTCTGTCCTTAATGACTGCATCTGAGTTATGTCCCCACCTTACTACCTTCACTATTTCCTAAAATGATGATATATTTAGCCAAAAAAAACATGCACTTCATAAAGGAGGAGAAAGGAAAACAAAGCCCACTCAAGCTAGTGGAAATATTTTCCTTTGGTTTTGGGTTTGGGTTTTTTGTGTTATTTTAATGTTTTTGGCTTTTATCCTATCTAAATTTTAAAATGCTCCTTTCTGCTGTGGCTATTTTGTAGAGTACATGTGTCAATCAAACTTACAACAGTGTATTCTATCATGGTGACATACTATTTGTGATGCAAGTTCATAAATATTTTAATCATTCTTTGTCTGCAAAATGAGGACTGACAAAAAGTAACTGAAATAGCTATGAAATTTCTTAAATTTCTTTCTTTTTCTCTCACCTGGGAGCATGATTGCAATATAAACCAGCTAAAAATTTTTGAAGCTTGAGCAATGATGACTTTTTACTTCTCACTATTATTATCTTTTGACACCTTTTCTGACACTTGGAATGTTTTCTTGATAATATGAAAATGGACTGATAGGGGGAAAAAGAAGCAGTGTTCAGTCTTCACAGCTGGTGCAATGTGCCATTGTGCCTTGTTGTCGTCTGCCCACACTTAATTAATAAGCATCTGGTTCATTCTTGTGTTTACACAAGACACAAAATAAAATGCATAAGTTTGACCTTTTTGATCTGTGACAAAATGCTTCCTCTCTCACTTCAAAATTATTACTGTGAATATGGAAAAAAAATTGAAATGTAGAGCTCTGTTAGAGAAATAAAATACATGGTTTTGTAGTTTAAATATGTAGACAGATCAGCTGTGTTAACAGAAACATCTAAGGTTATGGAAGGTATTTTATTATATTCTAGCAGATAAAAAAAAAGTGTACTATTTGAATAACTATTTTAACACGATATGCAACATTTTACAAGTAAATTTATTTATCTTCAGAAGCATGCGTAGGTATTTTGATTTCTGATCGAGGAGCATGAAATCTGTCAAAATGGATTTATATTTAAACTAATGGCTAGTAAGTACTGAGGCTCCATTTGTTCATTTATGTTCCCAGTAGGTAAGTGAATACAAGCAAGAACTATTAATAATATGACATTTATCCAGGAAAATGGTAAGTTACCACTACTTCACCCTGGTGGCTACACAGATACTTGCAATAGCCTCTTTATTTTATCATTTTGTTAAAGCTTTATTGCAAGGATGTCTATTCCATACTGTTTAGATTTCATGCATATATATATGGTACTTTCCAGTGCAAGTTCAGACTAGATAGCTCTGTGTCATTAATTTAGATTTTTAGCTGTTGCCAAGAATCTTGGTGTTCAATGACAGAAAGTATTTTATTGTGTTTCTCCTGGTCCCTCCCAGAAGAAATTACAGAATTTGTCTTATAAAGAATTCTCTAGTAACTGAGTTGTTTATCACCCTAGCATTAATCCCATACTTAATTAATTAAATCTGGAAATAGAACATATTAATGCTAGTAAACTATTTTTAATATTGTTGAATATTGACCTTTAGAAATATGGGTGGTGTTTTTCATGAATTTTTTGAGGTTGTTGGGCTTTGTGTTTGGTTGGTTTTGAGCAATAATATAATGGCAAGATTCCATGCTTTTTCTCTGAGATTTGTGGCATCAGCTTGAAGTGGCAGTGGATAGTATATTTGTTTTAAAATGCCACAGAACTCCTGTATTTATGGATCGTTCTTATATCATAAATTAATTAGCAGAACAATCTTATTACATATCAGGAGCATAGTTCTTCCTTCTGGTGTCATTGCTAGGAATTTATTATTAATTCAGAAGTTATCAAAACCAATCCTTATATGACCACATTTTCTTAGGGAAAATGAGAATAATCATTTGCATATGTGCATAACAAGATAAGTAGTTGGCAAACAGTGAGTTAAGACATAAAAAGCTCCGTCTTTCCTAGATTTAAATATAATTGAAATTTGCATCTAGTTCTTAGATTTGGATATTTTGAAATAAGGAGTGAAAAGAGGAGAAAAGAGAATGTTTGTTTTCTCCTTCAATAAAATGTTGTGTCTGTTTTTAAAAAAATCTGTCACTTTTGCAAGGGCCATCTATTGCCTGGCTCATTCCACAACAGGAAAGACAAAATCTTTTAGTGGTCTTGTTTGCTCTTGCTCTGTGGTAAAGGAACATTTTTGAAAAATTTGCTTAGGTGCAAACAGAATTTTTGTTCTGCCTCAGATGAGAATACAGTAAAAATTGGCATGGTTGTTAGCAATTCCCTAAAGTTTGCAACTGAGACAGAGAAAGAAATGAAAGTGTTTTAGTTGCAACCCTTCTGATACCTGAGTATGTTTTACAAAATACCCACCAAACTTCAACAAGCATGCCAAGCTGTAACACTCAACTTTGCTATCTATATACTCATAGGAAGCAAAGCAGAAATCACATGGTGAGCTCAAAATCATCTACACTGGGACAAATATAAGTACCAAATTGCATAATACTGTGTTGTGCCAAAAGCATACAGACTGACATTACCTGAGTACTAACCATCCAGAATCAAAATGGATATAAAAGTGTTAAGCAAAAAAGTTAGGGAGAACAAAAAGGACACTATTTTTTTTTTTTTTTTTATTTTCATTTTCAGCATGGTCTGCCATTGAGATAAAATATATTTGCTGCTAAGGAAGGCAAGGAGAGTGTGAATTATGAAACAGATAAGAGGCTATAAAATCAAAGAATCGCAAATCAAAGAGCTGCCAAATAGCAAGCAGCTTCCCCTGAGAGCAAGAATTACAATCGAGTTCAGTTTGTGTAATCTTTGGTGCAGAAAGCTGTTGTGCTTGGGAAAAAGGTGAATATTTTTCTCTAACAGATTTTTTTTTTCCCAGAAATGGTGGGAATTAGTTTTATTTTTATAGTGATTTCTCTAGATGTGAAGGGAATAAAATTGACAGGACTTTTTGCCCTCCTTAAGGCTTTTGAACAAGTATGAACCACTCCATAGCAAGTTGAATATATATAATAACAAAAACATACTGAAATACTTGAGTGTACTATCAGTCAAATTAATATTTTACTGTCTAAAAATTCCAGTTGTAGTCATTTATTTTTTAAAATTTAGTAAAGATTTCATGTCTTCTTATGTAATCCAGATGTAAAATTGATTCATCCACAAGTAATATTCACAAAGCTACATGAGCATACTATTTTTAATGCTATGGATTTGATTTGTTATTAGGAAGCTAAGATGGTGTGTTAAGGAGGATATCCATATCATGGGTTTGAAACAGTATTTATTTAATGCTTTAGTACTTTTCTTCAATATTACTATATAGTAGTACCTGCTGGTGTACACAGACTGTTACTGAGATTTGAGAAGGTATTGCAGTCCACTGAAGATATCCAAAAACCTATTGGTCAAGACTATCCCGTCAACTAAGATAACAAAGGCTCTTGTATTGATGCCTTTCTCAACCTAGAAATGAAACTCGATATTTTTAGTATAGGTGGTAATATAAAGTGGATCTTTATTGGAGCTCCAGGGGCCATTATGGAAGAATGTCCACAAAAGCCCACCCCCACAGGGGTGAATACAATTTTGTGGGTTTTAGGTAATTAGCATAATTGATTTAAAATATCCGTTAGGAGGACAAATGGTGATGCAATTCCCCTCAAGTCAATCCCCTTCTCTGAAGTCCCCCACCTTGATACTAGCTGTACTTGTTTATAAAATATGTTTTGAAGATCTTGTTCTCAACCTTGCTCCCCAGGAAAAACTAATATATGACAGGGGCCTTGTACCCACCCAGGGCTTGGAGCTCTGGAATTTGTTTTACCTTCCTGCCTAGGGAAAGGGCATGGAAATATCCTGGGAAAACTAGCTACAAGCAGTAATAAGCTACAGAGCTCCAAATACATGTGCAAGGAATACAGAGACCGACCATATAAAAGAAAGAAAAGTTAAAAATCCAATAAGAATCAGTATGAGTGTTCTGTCACTTTCTCTGGACCACATGACCTGGAATTTTTTATGTAATCCTGCAGCAATCTTATGTATCAAATTGTATTATATCAATCAATTTTGCTCATCCAACATAGTTAAGTCCCTTAGGATTTGTTTGCTTCTTTTCTTGATCTCCTGTCCTTGTCTTCCAGTTACACTTCATTTGTCTGTCTTAGACAAGACAATTATATTCCACATTAGGTTACATTCTGCTACCAATTTGTCTTCCTTGATACATCTGTATCTCCCCACTCTTAGAATTCTTTGACATTTTTTTTTCCAAATTAAAATATTTCCCTGAAGTAAGGAAAATCACCTACTAACAAGGTTAACCAGCTTTATGCTCTATTTCGTTGCTCTCCTAGCATGAACCAGAAAAAGTACTCAAAAAGTACTAGACTTTGGCTCCTTCTTTTTAAATAGTTTTCATATCTATTTCTTCCATAGTGTCTCTGGACAAATTGGATTTTGGTAAAAAATACGTAATAAATGCATGTGCATTACCTTATTACAATGTGTTGGCAAGGGATTAAAATAACACTGGTTCTAGTTTAAACTGAGAAAGTAAAGATTGAGTTTAATAAAGACTGTTTGATGATTTACTGAAAGAAAAAACTCTGCAATTTACCAGCTTGGATACATAAGGATCATGTTCACAAATAACTCTTTTTTAGTAATTGACTGGTGTTAATTTTCTCTGTCTTTAAGTAAGTTGATAAACAAAATATTTTTATGCCAAAATCCTGTCCAGCTGCCAAGCTTCTTCTTGACAGATTTACTGAGATACTAGATTTGTCTTTTGATGACAAGTATTGATGTCTCTGCTTTCCAGTCATACTATTTTTTAAAATTATCTTAATTTAACACCTGACTATTGTCAGGTGAGAGGTGAGAGTAACGAATAGCAGAGGAGCAAAGCATGAGCGTGACTTGCTAGGAATGTTACACATACATGAAAAACATGTATATGATTAGATATAATATATGTAGTATTTGTACATTATATAGCATGGTAGATATAAGTATATATCAAATAATTGTAATTATGTGTATGACTACAGATACACAATATTCATAAATAAATATGAAATTGACTGGGCTTCTTTTGTTATCACTGAAATGCAATTTAACGTTATTCTTCTCAGTATTAGTTTGGTCTAGGTTATTTGTCTCAGAAATTCAGTAGTTTCACAAGCCCAGCCCTTCTTCCTTTGGAAATCAACTCAATAGTTCAATCTGTGAAATGCTTTCCTTTTATTCAGTACAGAATTACATACAGTTAGTTTTGTGCTTCATTCCCATGTGAAGAATCTTGGTGGTCCTCATGTGATTTGTTGCATCTGTCATATTTCAAAGAAAACTATATGAAATTTTGTTGCTAAACTTTGAAAACTTAATGTGGTATCACCATCAACTGACTCAGCATCTTTTTTGAGGAAAAAATGCCTCTAGAACTGTTAGGATGATTTTATTCTGATGAAAAGAGTTGCTGGTTGCTTTTTAGTTCTGTAGTTATCACTCAAGACAAGAGTCCCAGAAGCTTACTATGAATCAATTTGCATTTGAATAAGTTAATATGCACTGGTAGAATGAAAGACTATTAGTGGAAAATGTGTAAACATGAAAATATATGTAGAGCCTCCTGGGCTCACCTGGGACATACAGGACAAAGTCTGCCCTGACTCTGGGTGTACACTTTGAGATCCTGCCCTCACCTCTGCTGCCAATATTGTTTGCCCACTTCTTTGTGTCTTTCGAAATTAGTCTTTATCCAGACAGTCTGGCAATAGAGAACTTGTCACTTTGGAGAGGAGTTGTGTTGTTTAAAACAAGCAAACAAAAACTCAAACAAAAAGTAATCAAAAAAGCCCCAAATACAATTTAGCTATACCTGTTTTTTTCTTCTGTAGCCTGTATGCCTTGATTTTGCTCTGTGTCCCATGTGAAGCCAGTCCTTATACAACTATCTCACCAATGGTATCCTGACACCTCACCACAATGCTTGTAATGCTAATTCTTCAGGAATCATTTGCTCTCTGAATTCTTTCCAACACACGTCCTCAAGCAGTCATTGCTCCTTTTATCCTCTATTACCTTAACTCTCTCTTGAACTCCTCTTCCTTTTGAATCTGCTGCTGTGTTGTGGTTGCTACACTCTCAGGTGCAATCAGTCTGAAATACCTACTAAATATCTTTTTTTACCATTCTCTATAACCTTGTTGATCCTTACAGGTAAATTTCTTACCTTCCTAGGAAAAAAAAAAAGCCTTTCCTTAACTCCTGATGAATTGTGACTCCTATAAAAGCCTTGCTTTCTGAATCCCCTTCCCCCCACCCCCCTTTTGCTTCCATCACCTTTTATAATTGACACAACAGCTTCCATGTCTTCAATTTCCAATTTAATTGAAATAATGTGTGATTAAAATGTTAGATCAGATTATGCCATTCAGTTTAATCAATGATGAACTTAAAATCCAATTAAAAGATCAGTTTAAAATGTATTTTGTTGGAATGCCAGCTACCAAAACAAGGGTTTTAACTAATGAGAGATGCTGATTAGATAATATTTTGACTACCAAAATGTTCCCAAGTTTTGTATTCAACTAAAGACCATCTGTGAACCTATACCAATTACAACAGAATCTAGTGATATAAACAAGTCCGATAAGTTTATATTCCTAAATAAAATCATTATTAAAAAATTTGCACTTTTTCATCCTTTTCAGTAGTAAAATGTTGAATAAACACTGACAGGCTCACACTTCAGCTATGCATAACCTGTTTCATTTTGATAAAACAATCAACAATCCTTCTGTCAAAATAATTTACAAATGTGAGTATTTCTATTGACTTCAGTAGAAATGCCTGCAAGACTATCAGTCTGAAAGACTTTTAATTATTAAAGGCAAGTAAAAGGAAGAAAGAAAAATGACACCACAATACCTGCTTTTTCTTTTGGCAGAATTCACTACTGGTAGTTTTTTGTTTACCTGAGGAAAAACCTCAGCCTCTGCAAATAACTGGAGAAAAATTAAATTATTATTGCGTTAACAAGTATATACAAAACAGGAAGAGGTGTGAACATAAAATAAATTCTGGTTTGTTCTGAGTATGTGCTAGCAACAGTAATGTCTTTCACAGACCCCTTTGAATTTTCCTAAGTAATTCAACTACATCCATACAAACTGGGAAGCTGATTTTAACCAGCATTAATACAAAATAAAATACAACAAAAATAACAAAACACTTTCCCTTTAAGCTTATTCTTATTTTTTCGATTTAAAAATGAAAATAATTAATTATGAATCACGTCATAGTGTGAATCAAGTCTGATTTCATTTTATGCCTGTACTTTGGAAGATGGGTTTCACACTAATCAGAAATATTTGCCTTTTTTACTCATGAAGCAAACTCTAGGAATCACTAGAACAACAGAAACAAAAGTAGAATTTCTGTCTGTTGTGTTTTGCAGTGCAAATCACAGGCTAGAAATCTGGTAAGGGTTAAACAAGTTGCAGTTCTTGTCCTCTTCAGTTAAAGAAGAGAACTAACCTAATTTGTCTTACTGAAACTGATATTCCATCTGAACAAAAATTTCTAACTTTCTAACTACTTTAAACTGCTAACTTTCTAACTACTTTTAAACTGTTTAAACTGCTTTTAAAGACTTTGGGTTTAAAATTAGTAGACAAAAAAAAGGAGAGATTCATAGGTGAAGCAAAATATATCATAACTGCAGAACTGAAACTCTGCAGAAGAATTTTTTTTCATTTTTGCACATTTAATGACAACCTAATTCAGAGCTTGTACCTGCTCATTTCATTGTATAATATGCACTTGTCACCTTTTTTAGTAAATAAATTTGTATAAGACTTTTGAAGTAGTTTATCAAAAACACAGTTTTTATAGAATATCTTTTATAGAATATCTTTACATATATTTCAACTGCAGATAAAAGAAAGAAACATAGAAGAAGGAAATTGGTTACAGTCTGTTTTGAAGATTTGTTTAAACTTCTCCAGCAATTTTAGAGACATTATATTCCATCTTATCTCAGAGTAGTCAGGTGCCTTCCACTATAAGGGAGATGGGAATTTCACTCTTATGTCCAGTTGTTCTCTGAAGTGTGGACCTTTAAATTTACCAGTGTTCTAGAATTTAAGTTGTTAAGAAGTTGATAGAAGTTGTTAAAAAAAATACATTTACCTGTACTGTAAGAAAACCCGGCAGACTCACCCACTACTATGCTGTGGTATAAGGTATTTTCTGTTCTACAATGAAAAAACAGTACTTCTAAAAATAATTTATAATAAGTAACATTTATCACAGTGAGTATTCCAAGTCTGAGAGATACCTGCAAAGTTTCTTTCTCATAACGAAAATTCCACTATCTTCTAAGGTAAAACCTGTAGTTAGTGTTACAGTTGTGACCTATGAACTAGTAAGCTAAAGAGGAAAATTTATACCAGGTAATAGTAACCACTTTTCTGTAACAGATATATACAGCAGTTATCAAGTAAAGGCCAAGTAAGTGCTCTAGTGTTTTATTCTAAATGAGAAGAAAACCCTCACATTCTTTCAACAAAATCCATATTAAATATACTGAAAATAAACTTTGACAAATTATTTGTAAAATTAATCAAATAATCAGAAAAAAAATATATGCCAGTCCAAGTGAGAAATCATATTTTCTCTCAACTGGGCCTGTGGTATGGTACAGCACATAAAATAGGTTAGGGTTCATGACAAATTTAGACTACCACATGTGCTGGAAAGTCTTTCCCAGTGGAATGGTTTTATGTGTGACTAGTACTTAATATGCATCTGGTTTAATTCTTATGAAATATTGTTTTTGTTCTTTTTTGATTAATGACTCAGAAATCATTAACATTATCCTGTTAGAAAACAAGGTTTCAGTGTTCTAAATAATATTATAATTCAACAGTTTTCCAGCTGGGAAATTCCAGACAAATGTATTATTAAATAGCTGTGTTCTATTTTTTGATAAAATGGACTTTCACCTTTTCTTTTTCTTTTTTCTTTTAAAATTAGTTGTAAAGCATTGTAAAAATAATCCTATTACTCTTGATCATCTGTAGAAGATGTGTCTGTAGTCTGGAAATTCATGGCAAGTCTTTTGGCAGCGATTAGGCATACATTATCATGTCCCCATTGATGTATGTACTTCTCTGGTAATAGTGGTTTCTTGGCATTTCAGAGATGGTGAGAAGAAATATTACTTTAGTATAGAGGGATTTTCATTGCCAGACATCGATAAACTCAGTAGTCATTCAAACTCATTGCTGCTGATTTCACTACACAGAATGCAGCTTACTAACTTCTGCCTTAAATACGTGAGAACCTGACATTTTGTACTGGATACACAGAGCTTCTGTTCCTCTGATCATGAAAAAAGCCCAAAAAATCAAAATATAAATCTTCAAAACTACTACTGCAAAGGTGACTTGCCCATTTTTAAAGGACACAGCAACAGAGCTTTGCTAATGGAGTCCATTAATTTCCAAAAGGCTTCATGTTAAACATTCACAAAGGGTTTTTGCCCAACATTGCATCTGCTACTGCACATAGCATGTGAACATGTACTTTGTACCCAAAATCTCACCAAAACTCTCAATGTACATATTTTCTCACCTGTTCCCTGAATTTCTGCCCCCTGAATTCCAACAATGTGATCTGGGCCAAGGCCCACTGACAACTAATTTGAAAATTGTGTTGATAGAGCACGTCTACCTTATAGTCTTAAAATTGTTGTATTGACTTCGAAGAAATAACATTTAGGCTGTGATACTCATTTTTTTGCCTTAGGAAACCCATACTTCATATCCGCATAGTATTCAGACTGGACCTAATTGCAATAGTATTGATAAGTTTTCATGGATATACACAGAACTACCCATGGTATCTTCTCGCTGCTGTTGAAACAACCCCTTAACTGCTAATCAAAATTCATATAGGGACTAATTAGGAAAATACTTGTGAGTTAGCCTAGAAAAGTCTTCAGAATATGTGTCATCATTGCAAGAGCTGTCCAGTAGTTCTTGGAAAAAGTTGCATGAGACAGAAATTCACAGCATACCTTTTGAACATATATACTATAGAGTATCCCTTTTTAGCAGGCAGAGAAACTTCATAAAGTTGCCTTTTAGGAAATTGTATTAGCATTTATTTTTTCCCTTGTACTGTCTTGTCTTCTTGCTTTATGAGGGATGACAATATGAGTTTCAGTTTACATGGCTGATAGTTAAGGGGTAATTATTTAATTACATTAATTCGAGTCTTCTTAAAATCTCATCCCTTATTAAACCTGTCACCTTCCCCAGAAAAGAAATTTTCCTCATAAATCAATTCTGCATACCTTGTGGCAATTCTTATTGTCTGAAAGACAGATGATCTTATAGTTAAAGGAATTACATTTTTGTAGAATAATTAATGATATATAGCTGTTCAGTAGTTCCGCTTAGTGCTTTCATGGTGCTGGCTGACTTTGAACTAAGAGGTTATTTTTAAACTGACAATCTGTTTTTCAGGAGCAACAATTTTTAAAAAAGAATGAAGAAATCTGGTGTGTGTTAGCATTAACCTGGTTTACCAGCAAACGCTGTTAGATGTTCTTTGTAAGAATTACCTTGATTTTCATCTATCACACAGTTTACTTCCTGTTAAACCTAATTAGAAGCGTTATAGTAATGTGATCAGATATTTTCTGTGTTTCCTTAGATATTCTTTACATACTTTATTAAAAATTTATGAAGAACCAACATAGAATAAATTATGAAGAACCAACGTAGAATAAACATAGCATGCAACTTAGGAAGAGACTTAAATATGTGCTGTTTTCTTGTTTATTATACCATATTCTATAAGAATAGAAATTGGTCACTGTTAAGTCTCGAGTAGAAATTTCAGTTTGTATATGTAAATTAAAATAGAGAATCATAATAATAATAAAATTTTAGTGTCTTTGTCAGGTAAAGTAAATAGTCACTAAAATGCTATAATGGCGCTTTGTACAATTAAGCATAAACTAATACATTAACTAACCATGTAGTTGATTTTTATCAATGTCAGTTAGAAAACAATGGAAAAAAAAATGAAATTTTGAGATAACCTCATCCCTCTTAAAAAAAAAACAAAACACACTTGCAAGAATTAACCAAGATAGAGTCCTTAACTGCTGAGAGTTTTCAGAAGTCAAGTTTTCCAGGGATATAAATTCTTGAAAATACCCTACTGTTATTCTCTGCAGAAACATTGTCTCTGCTTATATTTATTCATCTCAGTTTCATGGGCTTTTTACTCTTTTTTTTCCCCTGTACTTACCTTATTAATACTTTTCGTGTGTAAGTAGGAATCTTTTTATTTTTCTAAGTTTTCTTAGTATTTTCCTGATTTGACCTGAATCAAACACAGGAAAAATTATTTATGCATTAACCCAAAAAGGAAGGTTAAAATTCCTCTGAGTAGATTACAGACTGGTAAGAGACACACATTACTCAGAACAATTAGTTCTGTAGAGGACATAATTCCACATTTACTCTGTTGTTTTTGTATGTCGCTATTGATAGTGAATGATTAGGATCTCCCTTCGACTCTTACCTACTCAAGATGCTAAGTGGAAACCACGGTTGGGGTGGCCACCCATAATTTATTCCAGTCTGCAGCTGTAGTTAAATGATTTCTAATCTTTTCCCAAAGTCAGTTAATATGGTGGGACTACATTTAAGGCAATAATTATGGTTTAATTGTTGCCTTTATGGTAAAGAGGACCAAACCCAGGTTCATTGCTATCATTCGAACCTACTCATTATTATCATCCCATACCTGTCAAAGGCCATTAGTTACCTTGGTATGAAAATGTTTAATTCTCATATTGCTTTTGTCATAAGAAAGAGAAAATAACCACTTTTTTTTTTTTATGACATAATGTAATAATGCAGAGGTTAGTATATTTGTATTCAGAAATCTTTTTGGAATAATACTGCTGCCTATAAGTTTCTGGTATGTTGAAAATACCTTAAATAACTTTTTCTTGTAAGGTAATTATTCAGTCACTTTTTCCACAGAGAAAGTTGAGGTAGTCAAACATAAGTAGTATGGGTGGCTTGATGTGATAAACTGAAAAAAATTTACATAGCAAATAAGGTATTTGTGTTTTTCTGTATGAGCTGACTTGTGGGACTGTAAAACAAGACATTTACATGCCTTAAGTAATAATTAAGAATATTTCAGAAGTATCTTCAGTTGTTTAGAATTCCATCTTAAGCAGAATAGGGAGTACTGAAATTAAATAAGCACAGAAGATAAAAAGAGGAGCCTTTCAAGGATGAGAAAGAAAACTGGAAATCTCAGAGTGAGTTTCCTAATTTCACATTAACTATATAGAAGTTAACTGCCAAATTAGGTATCTTCAACCTCCCTAGATGTCTACAGGTTCAGATTTTCCTACTGCAGAGGTTTTAAGACTCATGGCAATGTACAAAAATCTACAAATGCTTCCAGAGCTTTGAAACCTTGAAGCTTTCAATCACCTTCAGCTTTTTTGGTTTTGATGGAATTTCTTATCAGTCTTTTTTCTTTAGATCTGTTAATCATAAAGTTTTGATTTTTAATTTAAAAGATTGTACAATTGGATTATATTTGAGATAAAATTTGGTAGATTCTGAGCAAAGCTCAAATCTTCATATATTGGAAGCTGAACAGGCTTCTACAAATGCACGTGTAACCATCTGGATAAAAACAGTATGTGTCTATTTATATGTGTATACAAAAATATGTATATAAATAAAGTGTAATTTCATGCAAATTTTCATATTTCGACTTTATCTGTTCTAGAACTGGAATCAGTCACAAAGAACCGTGAAATCTACTGCTCTAAATTTCCAGTTCCCATCCACATTCCATCTATGTCCCTGTTGTTGGCAATAGCAGCAACAACAACAAAAGAATGCCTCAGTAAGATAAACTTACTGCACAGAAACTAAGGCAGAAATAGGAACAAATAACTAGGACAGAAGGCAACACAGACCAAGACTTTTTTTTCAGCAGCAACCTACTCACAGGGGGTGTAAAAAAACTGTTGAACCACAGTCCCTGGGAAGAGAACAATAGCAACTTACTATATATCATTAAAATAATATTATTCTTTCATATTTTCTTCAAAGAAAATGTTTGCTGAATGTTACATTCCACCAGTATGTGAAAATACCCAGTACAAATGCAGTTAGCAAAAAGTTTAATTTCTGCAAAATAGTTAGAAAAAATAACAAGCAGTTTGTAATTTATTTTCATGGATACTTTGAACAGATTCTGCAGTCAGCATAAAAAGGCATCATAAAGTTCTATTTAAAAGGATGTGCTTTTTATGGTTTACATTACTCTGAAGAACGTTTTCTTTCTTTTTCATTTGTACATTTATTTCCATTTCCCCCCTGAATGAAGCTGTTTGCAGTGACTTAACTGACCATCGTACTTAAAGTCTTCTAGGCTTCACTCTTTTCTCCTGTTCCAGGAATGCACAAAAGTTTAATTTAGTTGTCCTCAACTTAAAACAGAAAATGTGCATCATATTAGCACTGGGAAAGTTAAGTGATTTAGGCAGGTTAAGTATTTCTTTCAGTGGCACCATCAGATGAACCAGTTCATCCCTTTCTCCCTTCTTTTTGTA
This sequence comes from Pardalotus punctatus, assembly GCA_013400915.1. Lineage (NCBI taxonomy): Eukaryota > Metazoa > Chordata > Aves > Passeriformes > Pardalotidae > Pardalotus > Pardalotus punctatus. Next base: position 53,864 of record VZTX01016597.1, read on the forward strand.
TGGTTCACCACACAGCCCATCAAAGCACATACCCAAAAGATTATTACTGTATCAAGCAAGCTGCCAACAATCAAAGAAAAGTATGAAGGTCTACTGCCAGGACTGATAGTAGTAATCACAGCACAAAAAGAAAATAAATGCATTTATTTACAGATAACGATATTGTAAAGAATAAAATTGTGCTAAGTGTTGTTAACCCGTTAGACCTAAAGTGTCATATTTTGCTTTACTTTGATATGCGCTTTATTTTTAAAAAAGTCACCGTCAAGTATTTGATGAAAAAGATGCTCTATATACAACACAAGGTGCTGAAAAATGTACTTTTCTATTACTTATGTGTATGCATAGCTTTGAGATCGAAAGTATAGTTTATTCAATGGAAGAATGATGAATGTCAAAGCATAGGTTTCAATGTTTTTGGAAACCTATCTGTCAGGGAAAAAAACAATGAGGTCCTTTCTTTTCATCAGCTAACTCTACATATGAGAATGAATTGTGGTTAACAGAGAAGCATCCTGTGAGGCAGAAGTAAACAATCATGGCAATCTTACATTTAAAACATATCACAGCAGAAGCTGTGCTGAATAATAAATAATCTTCCTGTGTGAGCAGTGTTATGAAATAGCCCACTCATTTCGTTAAGTGTGTGCTTTGATTGTGTAATGAACATCAGATCTGCTGTATGGATATATTCTGTTGAATATATTATAGGTGTAGATTGGTGAGGCTTAGGGGAGTTTACACTTTGAAGTTCTAAGTTGAAACATGTTACTTTATTGAATGTAGAAATTTTTATTTTTAGTATAAAAGTATTCATTGAAGTGATATTCAGTTGTAATTTTTATTATTCATCATCTCCTGCTTTTCCAGCATTAAGGTTTTACATGCTGCTGTTTATAATTACAAAAACCACAAAATTCAGACAAAAATTCATGTTTTCATCCAAAAAAAGTGCTAAGAAGAATCTTAGTAATCAAATGCACTGCAGGTGAAAAGCAAATACAATTACGTATGAGTAGGCCACAATAGAGTTGTACTGCCAAGACAACGGGAAGTAAATGGAAAAGCATGTCATAGTACCAATAACAGATTCTGTAATTTATGTAGAATACACCATTCTGCCATCTTTGCAAAGAACTACACTAAAACTGACAGTAGGTAGCAAGATAAAACTTTCCCTCACTAATACATTCCCCGAAATAAAATCCTATTTTGATTTAATAGGTTTTGGAGCCAACACATGATACCATATATTCCCTGGGTGTGGGGTGGAAGGAATTTTCTCCAACTGCGTATAATAACAAACCAAAGAATATTTTCTTTAACAATACATTGATTTGTAGAATGCTTTTTGTCCTTTTTTTTTCTTCTCTCTCTATCACAATATGTAGAGAAAGCATATAATATACATGTACAACAAATATTAAGAAGAAATCCTGCTTTAAAACATGTATTGCTCTAAAGGTTATGCTTGGAAGTTTTCTTAACTCGCAGTGTCGGCTGTGAACATACAGAGCTCGCTTGATTCTCTCCAAATTTTTTATTTTCATGTATACAAAAGGGACAGAATCCTCTTGAGTGTCTCACGGGTATAAATCAGAGGCAGAGGTTTTGGAGAAATGGGAATTAAGGCACATCTATCTTGGCAGTGCAGCCTGTAAAAGAACTTTAATCTAAATCCACTTTTTACTCTTCAGAGGAGCATATGCAGGACACCTACCTGCTCTGAGATGAGTCAAAATGACAGCTGATCACCTTGACTTGTTCAGATTAGGGTGTCTGAGGATCAGAAGCATCCATTGCTTTGCCTGTCTTTAGGGAGCAGCCATGCTTGCTTCTCCCGAACTGAAACATAATTTCATTGAATAATAAAAGACGTAATAGAAGGAGAAACTTTTTTTTTCCACAAGAACATTCTCATGAATTTCTATTATGTCCATAAACAGGAATGTGGTTTGGTGGGTTAAACAAATAAACTTTTGCTTCAAGCATTAACTTGATTTTACAAAAATATCAATACCTAATTCTGTTGTCATTGGTGAGACAAATAATATGGTTGTACTTGGTGTTCTTTATGAATACTCATCCACAGAAGTAGCAAACAGAGAGATAATTTAAAATTAGAGCAAAAAAAAAAATTATTAATACATTTTTAATGAATTCTTTGCTTTTAATGTATCTATTCTAAGATGGCTGAGCTCCACATTTCTATTTCAGGCTATTTCTGCTTTATGACACCTCAGTTTGGGAATATGATGTAATGCAAGTTGAAGTATTAAGTTTTGACATAATTCATATATGTATTTTCAGAATAATGGGTTTGAAAGAAAGCATATCTGCTCACCTACTGAAGTAGGCTGTATTTATAAAATCCAAAAACATAAACATGATGACTTTTAGGCACATCCTTTGAAGCTGAAGAGAGGATGGATCTGGCTATTAGGCTAGATATATGCTGTGCAGGCCAGTAGCTCACTCAAGACACCTATAAATAGATGTGTTTAAAGGAAAAATAAATCAGGCTGCAAGCCAAATTCAAGATGGCTGTATATTTCCACAAAATAGTAAAGAATAGGGCAAAACAGGAAACCATTAAAAATTCTTTGAATTAGTCCTTAGTGCATGTGGGCCACTTACAAAACTATTCCTAAGATGTATAAAAAAACACAGTCGGAAGATAAATCAGTATTTCTTTCATTAGCTCTTACAAAAGCCCTATTACTAATCAAAACAGATGCACTGAGGAAATGTAACTGAAGATAACTTCCATAAGGACATTGCTTACCAAAATCAGAATGCCTTTTACCATTTAACCAAAGGAAAAGCCTTTTTGAGACCAAGCCATGGTCACAGGTATGTAGCTGTTTGATCAAATAGATTGAATGTCACCAGCAGTCTGTTAACATTATCCTCCAAAAGGCACTGCAGTGAAGCTTTCACAACTCTTTTCTAACAGGAAATAAATGTAACAAAAATCAAATCATATCTTCTAGTGAATTACCCAACCTCTCTGTAACTGTTCCCAGGTTTGTTACCTTTTAGCTTTTTGTTTTTCATTCTTAGCAGAAAAGGAGAACAAGAAATATCTGATGAATTGCACAGTGATTCTTTGGTGTTCTCTGGGAAGAAGGTTGATGTTGATAGAGTGTGTGCTGTCTAGTATAATCATGTTTCATTATTAAATTCATATATGATCATAATTTCAGTAATTCAGGAGAAAGCTAAGACATATTTTACTGTTGACTTGATTGGCATTAATGTCAGGTCTAGAAGTGGGCAGGTTTAACTTCAAAATCATGTAGAACACTGCTGAATAGACTCACCTGGTTCTAGCTATTTTTGCAGTTAGCTGCAAAAAAAAAAAAAAAGAAAAAGAAAAAGAAAAGTTGTTCTTTAGCTGAAAAAAAATATTTCCTAATTGTTTTTTATTGATTTCTGGGCTTACTAGAGTTAAACATCATAAAGAATTGGCTTCTTTTAAGATCATGATCAAGGTAATTTATAGACCTTAATAAATATTTAGGTTTCTATTTAAATTTGTCATAAAAACACTCAAGTAAATAAGCAGAATAAATGGTGTAGCATAAATTAGATGCTAAAAATTCTTCCATGTTCAGTCATTAAAATGACACTGCTGTATCTATATATATATACATATGCCGACATTATTAATGCCATATATGTTTTTGTTATTTGATTTTGATAAACTGCTATGATTCTATTCAAAGCTCCTGCTACTTACTCAATTTGAAACACTTACTACCAACTTGAATAAGTGTGGCTACGTCATTTGGCATTACATTTATAATTAGCAAAATTTATATATCTGATTTACTATATGTCCCCATGTAGATTCTGATAAATACTATCTGTGAGATTTCAGAAAGTCTTTGTTTATGTTAGTCATTGAACAAACACTGAGACACAGGAAATCAAAATTCAGGTTGCTTCCACCTGAAGAAAAGCAAAAACTCTCCTTAAAAGTGACCAGGGCATTAATTACTAAAGTGTCTCATGTCCCCAATGGGTAGTTGGTTTTGACTACAATAATGTGAAACTGCAAAAAATTTTTTCCAGTTTACTGACTTCGAAATTCCTTCTTCTGATAAAGATTTCATTGACACTGATCATTTCTGGATGAAAGAACATAATTTATCTAAATTCTTGACCAACTATACTCAGCATCACATGAATTCTGATACTATTCTGATCCTGCCATTTACCTGGTAGGTAAGTGATAGCTGGGTTTTTCTCTTCTCTTTCCCTTCCTTGTGTTTCATTTTTTCCAGTAAAAGTATCAGTATCCCTTTGCATTTAGTTAGCAATTATTGATTTCAGCTCTTCACTGGAATCCTTAAAAGCTCCAGTATTATAAACTCCGTCAGAAACACAGCTTTATGTTACTAGCATAGCAAATGTCATCTCTCAAAAGAATTTTCAAGCAGGAAAATTTTATAAAAGGTAAAAAAATAAAAGGAGTGATCATTTTTTACCATCTTTCATATAATCTGCTTGGTGATACATCATATTACAATGTGTTCCTTTCTTGGGTCATCACCCTGTTTGAGACAGAGGCTACAACTGCTGCAACTGTTGGCTCACCTTTTGCTCTACAAAGCAGTATATTGTGTATTCTATTAAAAGAGTGTGACTACACAGCAAAGCAAAATTCTGACTACCTCTGAGGCAGATACAGACTTCCAGATAAAAAGAAAGGATATTACATACATCTTGGTCAGGTGTGAAGGAGTGTGGTTGCACAGGAGAAGCTCCTGCAATTCATGATCTGCAGCAGCTCATGTGCTAGCAGCTTAGATATAGACTTTGTTATCACCCATTACCTATACCAAAACATACAAAACCAGTTGTTTACAACAGATGAAATGGAATGACTCTCATCACATGCATGCTCCTTGCAGCAACAAAATCTCATAAGCAGGATACTTTACCTAAAAATGCATTAATTGTAATTTAACAATCTACGGTGTATGAGCAGCAAGAATGGCTGCTAAGAAGTGAAGGTAAGACAGGAGCAAGTAGTGACAGAAGCACAATGCCTGTAAGGTCAAGGGCATGGTTCTACAATGTCCAAATGAGAAGAGCAAAGCAGGACTGGTGAAAATCTGGTGACAGTCAGTTCTGTAAAGACAGAGTAGATCCAATGTCAAGCCTCAAAGTAATTCATCCATCTGTGTCAATTCAGATTGACAGAGCACATGATCAGGCACACCTTCAATATAGCTCATTAAAAGCCCAAGAAAAATGGTCTGAGCTTGAGAGAAGCTCCTGCAGTGAGTGAGCACCTCCTGCCTCTTTCACACAGAGCAATTTCTCAGCAGCAAGAGTCTGGTGAATGGTGCTGCACGGTATCAAAGGCGTCTGGATGAGTAAGTGGTTTAACTCCCGAAAAGGGTCCTGGCAATTGGATTTCCCAATCCCACAGTCCTTTTGCTGGGGTTTTAAACAGAACTGTCTTGTCAATATTAAACAGAACTCAGGCAAAAACATTAAATAGATATGTAGCTAGCTAAACATTATTTTAAATTGTGTGTTTTATAACCAAAGCCTCACATATCACACCTGGCTTTTCCAGAAATTTCAGTAGTCTTGTTTTTCCAGTTAAAGCATTGTACATGGTGTGTAAATGGAAGGAAAATAGAAGAGAGAGAGGATAATGAAGATACTGAAAAATAGTCAAGCAAGTGTGACAGCATAATCTAAAATTTGTGTGCAATGAATATTTAGTTAATACTGATTTCAATGAAAAATAAAACCATTTTATAATCTCCAAATAGGACCTCATCACTATTTTTTCTTTCTGTTCTCTTTAATCCTGGATCAAAATATTTAATCTAAAATGCACCCAGGGTACTTCTTTTTAATTGTTAAATCATTTCAGTAAAATCTGTTGGTAGAAACAGAGGTTTAGAATCTTGAGCTCCTTGGAAATATGCTTGTTATTTTTATCCACAGCTGACGTGCAAGGGAAGAAGAACAATTTTGTTTACTCCCAGGAGGTTTAAATTTGATTTGAACTCATAGCTGAGTTTAAGCTGATGAACAGCTTTTTATTGAACATGAATAAATTGAGAAATTCAGATTAGTCAGCCACTTTTTTGTCATAATTTAAATTCCAGAGAAGAGGCATTTAGCAAAAATAGAGCAGAAAGGTGTGTGCTATTGATGAATTGTACCCGATGACTAGCTGACTTAATAAAATCCTTCATGAATTTACTGCTGTTCTAGGTCTTTTCAGTACTGGTGTTCTTATGAAAAAGAATTTGCACAAAACAAAGGGAGAGTAACTGACATCAAAGATAAAAATGAATGTATGAACCAACCCATATGCAGACCAATATAAAGAAGTACATTCCTGTATGTAAACATACACAATAGCTTTTTCTCACAGCCAAGTATCCTGTAACATGTTTTGTTCATGTATTAAAAACAAAAATCTGAACTGATTAATATGGTCTTTTAATAACTAATATGGTCTTTTGAGCACCTTGTCAGCATTCAGTTCAAAGTCTGAAACCCTTTCTTACAAAAACAAGGTAACCCTAGAAATCCCTTCAGGAGTCAAGTAGAATTACCTCAGCATTAAAAAATCAGAAGATGACTGCCTGTTGACTGGTAAGACAAAGGCAAAATTAAAGTTAAGCAGAGAGTTTCAGTTATAGTTTTTTTTTTGCCTGAAGAAACGCTGAGTGTTATTCTTCTTCTGAAAAAAAAGGTTTTGTGTAGATTCTTTTATATATGTATATAGACATAAACTTGCACACATATAAATATGTATGTATGTTTGTGTTTGTTTGGAAAATGCTTTGAGACCAAAAGATAAAAATGGTATTATTATCTTAATCTGCCCAGGAAGATTAAGATAACACAGCAGTGACATTTCGTTCTTATAAGAATGACAAATTGTGTGATTCTGCTGTCTAGACAAAGAAGGAGATGACTAAAGAAGTGTCATGGTTTAACCTGGCAGGCAGCTAAATACCACACAGTTGTTCATTCACTATCCCCTAGTTCCCAGTGGGACAGGCGAGAAAACTGGAAAACAAAAAAATAAAAAAATAATGGGCTGAGATTAAGAAAATTTAATAGGACAGAAAAGGAAGGGAAAGTAATAATAATAGCAATAATAGTAATAATAATAATAACAACAAGAATGATAACAAGAATAATTCAAACAAGGGATGTTTACAACCATTTCTCACCACCCATGCTGATGACCAGCCAATTCCTCAGCAACAGCCCCCTACCAGCTTTTTCCCTAGTTTATATGCTGTGCATGACACTATATGCTATGGTATATCCCTGTGGTCAGCGGGGGCCATCTGTCCTGGTCATGTCTCCTCCCAGCTTCTTGTGTTCTCCCAGTCTCTTTGGTGTGAGGGTTGATGGAGGGCTTGTTCTAGGCTGGTGTGCAGAAAGTCCTTGTCTTATGGTAAGCACTGTTTATTGGCAACTCAAGCATCAGTGTGTTATCAGCATTATTCTCATCCTAAATCCAAAATGCAGCACTATACCAGCTACTAGGGAGAAAATTAACTCTATCCAGTTAAATACAGGACACCAAGAAAGGAAATAGTGGAAATACTCCCCTTATATTTAGTGGAAAGTGGTTAGATACTGTTAAAGCTACCAGTGTGCTTTTTGGATAATTGGTGGTAGACCACTGCACTGAGTCCTGTGAAAACAGACTAAGCTGATACTATATTGGTTTATTAAAGGATGCAGAGCTGGGGCAGATTGGGGGCAGGGGGGGATGTTTGTCTGTTTAATATATGAAAAAATTCTCTACACTGAAAAAAATTACATCTTGAAAAAAATTAGCTTAATGATTTCCAAATTTCAGAAAACAAAAGCTTATCAGTTGAGGGTGTTTTCTTATGTAGATTTCCCTAACTGCTTTTATTAAATTCTTATAAATATTGAGAACATTGGTAATTAGTAATTGCCTATTTTATATATCAGTGCGGTATATTGTTGATACATTATATGCTTTTATAATTTTATTTTGTATATAGAAATATTACCCAGAAGTTGGACAAATCTTAAGATGAAAAAGGTACGCAAAGCACAGGAGCTTTGTAAACCCAAGAGATGACTGTGGCCCTCTAATAAATAATACCATCTGTTTTCTGTTTAGTAAATGTATTTATGAATTCTTCTGGTTTCTTATAATTTTGTAGTTAGTAATAAATTATTGCAACATTTAATTGAAAAAAGGTTTGGTTTATGCATTCATTTAGGAGAGTAATCTTTCAACATCTGACTGCATCTGACTCAGTGTGATGGGCAAACTTTCATTTGCAAGGATTACATGAAAATCAATTTATTTACATCCATAGTCCACTAATCTGCTTCTAAAGTTATTTACACATCATAATAAAGTGATAAACTGATACCTTTAAGCTAGTTCTAAAGCTGAAGACATGTCACTTAAGTCTATTTCTAAGTACACTTTCTTTCCCTTCTTTGTTCTCTTATAAACAGGGTGGTACAGGTATTGGGAAGTTAGTGGTCCCAAAATGGACAGAATGCATGTGGGGCATTATTTGCTGGTATAATAAGAATAATGTGCTTTTGAAAATACTCTTGTCAATGAAAATACAAAATTGATAAGAGGTAGAATTAATCTAGAGCGTTGCACAGCTGTTTTGAGGCAGGTTTGGATTAGTTTAGTGTTATCAAGTGTAATCAAATTGGCACAGTGACACTCTTTGCAAGATGTTTGACTAAAGATTCAGTTGAGAAAAGTGTGGTTGGAATTCAAATAAATATATAACCAAACACTTCTTCATATTTCTGGTTTGGGCTCCTAGACGCAGAAAAAAACTGACATTCACCTATGGAAAAAATTGAATAGTATTCAGTTGGAAAAAGAGTGGTAATTTCATGTTGAGGGGTAATTTGCACTGAGAAATACAATAAAGTCATATTTGAATTTCTGCCATTTTGCTAGCACAGGAAAATTTTGTGTATAATCCATTGTACGCCTACATTTACATGTAATACTGAAGATAGTTGAAACACAAAACTACAAGAGCAGAGAGCATGTATTTATGCCTCATGCATTGTAATAAGATACCAGCCATGATGTCAAAGACATTTAAAAATTACAGTGAGATTACCCTCCTTTATAAATAAGGTATAATTATTTCTGTCATAAACGTACAACACGCACAAACAAGTACAACCTTAATGTCCTAGTGACAACAGAAAAGGTCATTGCAGTATTAGGAAGGTGTTTTATATGAGTTGGTACTTCTGAAATATTTCTTTACATTCACACTTTTGTTTGTGTTGGTAGGCTAAGTGAGACCGCTGAGTGTACATTTGTGTGATAAAGTTAACTAAATGTACACATATGATTTAAATACAAATTTTGAAAAAAATTGTTAATTATAAATAAATTACATTAATTAAATGTATTAATTATACTGCACAGTATGATATATTAAATAGTTCAGTTCCACTTATGCTTTAAAATGTCATTCTTGGACTATGAAAGAAAGGCTTTTCTTTACTTTTTTTTTTTATTGTTCAGCGTATGGCAGTATCTTCACATCCAATTTACTTAGTATCTCTGCTTTTCTATCATTAGAGATTTTTGTCTTCAGTTTGTAAATATGAACCTTATTCACAGGTTGTTAATAGCTTAAGATAGCATTTCACTATGTTCAAATTACATAAGTCTCTGGTGTGGAAAGAGGATTATAATTCAGAAATAAAAAAAAGAATAATTTTCTGGTCATACACCTTAAAAATATACTTGTGAAGGTGAATGCTTTGTCATTCTGGAGTTTAGAAGATCACAGTGCTTCCATAGACTCGATATAATTGGAGATTAAAGAAGACACTCTTGGTAAACAGACATAATTGTCAAGAAATTATTTTGAGAATGATAAGTAAACATTGCATGAAAGGTAGTAACTCATCCACAATGTAGTATGTCCTGCTTACACAGAAGAATTGGTGTGACATAACTGTATTATTCCATTTCATTAATTCACAGTTCCAGTTCTGTCTGTTATGTTTCTATAAGCCTTGTATTTTGAAGAGAGTTATTTGTCACTGCTGGGTAAGATGATGGTGGTGACACAGTTGGATTTTAGTGTTACTGTTGCTGATAGGTACACTTTTGCAAAATTTGTTTTCAGAATACACCCACTTGCAGTGGGTTGGCCTTATCTGACTGCCATGTATCCATCAAGCTGCTCTAACATTCTACTCCTCATCTGCACAGGGGAGAAAACACAATCAAAGGCTCACGGGTCAAGATAAGGACTGACAAAGGTCACTCATCAGTTACTATCACAGGCAAAATAAACTCTGCTTTAGGGAATTGACTTAGTAATTGCTAATCAAATTAGAATAGAATAATGAGAAATTAACCCAGATCTTGAAAACACTTTCTAACTGTGTTTTCACACAGTTCAATTGTTCAATTTCTCTCAATTTCCCAATTTCTCTCCCTCTTTCCCCTGAGTGACAAAGTGGGATGGGCAATGGAAGTTACAGTCAGTTCATCACACATTGTTTCTGTTGCTCATTCCTCATCAGAGGGAGGATTCCTCATACTCCTCTCCTGCTCCAGTGTGGTGTCCCTCCATGCTCTGTCTCAGTGTGGGTCTTTCCCACAGACTGCAGTTTTTCATGAACAGCTCCAGCTTGGGTTGTTGCACAGGAGAGAATCCATTAGGAACAGGCTGCTCCAGTGTGGATTCCCCGTAGTATTATCACAAGTCCTGCAATCAAACCTGCTCCAGCATGGTCTTCCCATAGACTCAATCCATCTTCTACCTGCTCCAGCATGGAGTCCTCCAAAAGCTGCAGGTGGACATCTGTTCCACCTTGGACCTCCACAGGCTGCAGTGCGGCAGCCTGCCTCACCATAGTCTTCACNCCGTAGTATTATCACAAGTCCTGCAATCAAACCTGCTCCAGCATGGTCTTCCCATAGACTCAATCCATCTTCTACCTGCTCCAGCATGGAGTCCTCCAAAAGCTGCAGGTGGACATCTGTTCCACCTTGGACCTCCACAGGCTGCAGTGCGGCAGCCTGCCTCACCATAGTCTTCACTCTGGGCTGCAGGGGAAATCTCTGATCTGCTTCTTGGAGCACCACCTCTCTGTCTTTCTTCACTGACCTTAGTTCTGCAGGCCTGTTTCTTGCACATATTCTCACCCTTCACTTACAACTGCTGTTGTTCAGCTGCTTTTCCCCACCTCAAATCTCTTATCCCAGAGGCATTAGCCGCTGTTGCTGATGGGCCCAGCCTTGTGTCAGCAGTGTGTCTGTCTTGGCACCATCTGGCATTGGTTTTATCAGACATGAAGAATGTTTTGAGCAGCTTCTCACTGAAGCCACCCCTGTAGCTTCACCACTACCAAAACCTTGCCACTCAAACCCAATACACACACTTTAAATACTCCTTAATATAAATAAGTTAAATTATTTTAGAAATTGACTAATAAGATTATCAGAAATATCCTAATAAGATTTTCAGAAATAATTCAATTAAGTAGCTCACCTGAACAATATAATTAAGGATTTTAAGATATCCTTGACTAAAATGAGCAGTGTTTATTTTCTGCTTCTTTGGCTGCTTGCTTTCAAGGCAAAATTTCATTAGCTCATCAGAAATTTGCAGTCAATAGTTGATGTCACCAATGATGAAAGAACCTTCCTCTGTCCATCTCTCTTTAGATCTAGGTATCCAAATCTTTATCAAATAGCTTTAACAAATTCTTCATCAGCACTTAAATCTTCAAGGCACTCTGCAAGACACTCAGCTAGTTGGGAAAACTGGAATGTTAAAAAAATGAAGCTCATAAAGTATTAGGGAAAAATGATACTTTATACAACATTTTAAAAAATGATCGACTATTGACAGAACATGGTTGTAATGTCAGTTTCCTGAGGAAGATTAATATACTTTACATTTATTCAGTTTTCCAAGAATTCTGAGGTATTTCTTTGAGATGATAGAAGCCCAATGCTTTCCCCGTGCTTACAGTCTTTCTTCTGTACCTTAACCCAGATTTAAGAAAATCATTAGCTGAAACAACATGGCTTATGCCAGGTATTCTCTTCCTGGCACATAATTTTTCATCTAGAATTTAGAATTTGTTTCCTTTATTCTCTAGATATTTTTGGCAGGTGATGTTCTTCTCTGCTTCTTAAGGAATCCAAGTCTGCCATGTTGATTGCTAGGTTAAACTGATAATTAGATAAGATGGAGTTAGATAAGATCAAATTAGTTACTTGATTTGCATGTAATGAGTGAGAACAGAACTGATAAAAACGGCTTTGTTCTTTGACAGAGACTGCAAACAATGTTAAGCCTGACGTGACTGATATGAATAAAGGAGATGGCAAATGTGATAAAGACAAAGATTATTTAATTTTGTGGGATCTAAGAACATGACCTTGTTCAGTTCACATAATAACTGCTGTCCAAACCTATCCTGTCACAGAAATTTATTCTGTAGTAATTTTCTGTGGTTTATTTTGTGCTTTATCTATTATATTTCAAAACAATGCATCACTTGAAAACACTTCCACAACACACAGGAAACAGAAGTGCGTTTATTTGTATTGTGATAAAATTAGCAGTAGCACACAGCCTCGCTTCTTATAGAAGATGTGTATCATCACATTTTATATTTTCTCTTTACATTGGATATATTCTATTGCATAAAGCAGGCATCAACAGTCTTTTTCCCCTGCTGCAGTTTACTCCACGGAGTTAACACATTTGTATATTAAAGCTACCACAAGTCTGTTTTGTATGAAAAGTACAAAACACATAAGGTAAGAGAGTTATTTCTCCCTCACTATAAAAAAAAATTAAAAAAAAATCAGAAAACACAGCAGAATTTTCAAAGCTGCCTATGAAGGCTGGATACCTAGCTCCTCCTAGTCTCACAGAGAACTTTGAAAAATTCAGGCCACGTATTTTTGTTTTTCTTTCATCTTACAGATGGTTTTAATTACTTATACAAGGCCGGACAGATTATTCATTCCTTAATGATCTCTCTTTAGCATTTCACCAAATAACAGCTTTTCAGTTTTGTTGCTGTTACTTTGGCATATGCCAAAATTATTACATAGTAATTTCTTGGTGATTTGAGCCACTCCTTTTTCTTGTTGTGTTTCAGTACATTCAATGGTTGACTGATGCCCTATATCATGAAAAGAATTATTCTAAATTGTGACAATCTCTTTTTCAGATGAAATGTGTTAGTTTTCATATTATTGCATGGAATAAAGCTATTGTTAAAGAACAGACAATAGGGGATCTTCAGCAGAAGAAGCTGATAAGCATTTTTATTCAAAGTATTTTTTGCTATTTTTTATTTTTTTAAAAATTTGCTGACTGCCCATTAGGCTAATATGCAGTTTAGCCAGCAAACTGCATTGATGAAATGCATTAAGAGAAATCTAAGAAATAAAATAATGGACAGGTATGGTGCCTTACTTTATGTTATTTCATTCTTTAGTTAGATTTCTATGTAAGTAATTCTTTACATTAAGAAGAAGCTTTTCATATTATTAGTTGTACTTTGTGATGTTCCAGGATGACTGTAATCTGTTAATATGCTTACAAATGTATCTAAGTTTGTTTGAATTATATTTTTTTACCTTAATGTGTTTTAAAATAACAAATGTATTTTCTTTCTGCTGAAAAAATAGATACATTTAAATAATGCATCTCATGAATTCATTTCCCCATTTTGTGTGAACACAAGTGTAAAAATACAGTGAAAAATTTTGGTTTCAACAAAAATGAATTATTTCTCTATTTAAGTATAAAATTACTTTTCATTTTAAGGTTACTTTTTGTTTCCCCCTTTAGTAGTGAAAACAGTCAAAATCTTTTGTGGTGACTAAAAAGCTTTACTAAGCTGAAATAATACTTTGGGTTTTTTTAATTAAATGGACAAAGTTAAAATAAACAAAAACATTTTATCTTTTGGAAATTCTACTATGAATCTTTAACTAGGAATCAGATGTTTTAATTTGCTTTTAATTTTAGGCCCTCAGTTTTTGTATACCTCAGAAATGCAAAAAGCTATTAATCTGAAGATCAAATATATTCAGAGGGTGTGTCTAAAAATTTAATCAGAATATTACATTATTAAGAGCAATAGGACTTAACTAGTGGTAACAGTAGTATTTTTTTTGGTTTTTGTGAATACAGGTGATCAGCTCTATTACAGATGAAAGAAACAAAGAATTTGTAGGCATACCTGATAACAGGCCTGCTTTCTAAAGGAAATCTCCCAATCAGTTTAGATCGCTTTGAATTAAGGTGCAATAGAAAGCACAAACTGGATTCCTTCCATATGATGCAATACTGGAAGACAGGTACCAGAACTGTACTTAATCCAAAGTGAAAACAGACAAACAAAATATCTAGTGGGAATTCTGGACCTTCAGCACGAAGTGTTTCTCTCTACAGATCAAAACTGTTTGACTTAGTCAGCAGTGTAGGTGTGCTCTCAGTGGTTCAGTGTTAGCGTCTAATATAGGCAATTAAACACTGCCAGTCTGCCAGTAGACAGAGAGCTAAGGAGATGTTGTCACTAAAGGCAAAAAAGGAAAAGAACTGAAGAGCAAATTCTTAGTTTCCTTGATGGAATGGTTCTCTGTGTGGATTTGTCCCACTGTTGTACCAAAAGGTGTATGTTAAATGAATCAAGCAAAGATTACCACTTCTCCTGCTAGTAATCCAGGCAGTCAGTTTGTGAATCCAGGCCTCTTATGTAGCCAATGGAGAGAGTCTGTTTAGGAATTAAAGTGTTTTCAGTCACCCTCCAAAGTAGCCACTGAGGATATAAAAAGTTCATATTTTACTCTATGCATAGACAGAATTTTCATGTATCTTTACAAATAACTAATCCCTGTAAGGTCTGTGGTGCAGAAGCTTTTTAAAGGAGAATAAGGTCTTTGCACATGCAATTGTAGATATTACAAGGCCCATTTTTTGTTAGTTGTTTGTTTTTTTTCCAAGTAGTAGTTAAAATCTGTTGCATTATTTCTAAAAGTAGGAAATAATGTAAAATCTCACTTTTTCTTTTTCTTCCTGTAGTTAATTGCAGTACTTGTAGAGACTATCTTTCTTTGCAGATTTCTCTTCATGAAGAGGGGAAAAACTAGTAAGAAGGATAAATCAGAAAGATGTGAAAGAGGTTGTCTTGGGCTACTTGAAAGGAGAAAGTATAATGACAGGAAATAGGCTTTATTTTCTAAAAACAAATATGTCTGTTTGTTTTCTATTTAGTTATTTGTAAAGCAGCATACCTAATATAAAAGTTTTTATTACGGTTTTCCTGATTTTATTTTTTAAATATTGTGTGAAATGTGACATATTTGTAACATAATAATGCTACTGATATGTAGTAAAATGTGAATTGTAAGAGTTATCTAGAATAAGTTCAGAATATAGTTTTCTTATACTGGTTCATTTAAACATGGATGGGGAAAGGTCTAAAACTACATTGGAGATGCATAAATCTCACTAACAAATTTGGCAACAGTGTTTCTATTCCTGCTTATTCTTTGTCTGTTTGACAGCTCATGTATGTTTAACATACACAGGAACGCTGGACATATGTCTGAAGAAAATTTCATCATGAGCCCTTACAAAAAAATAAATGTAAAAGTTGCAGTTATTTCCTTTTGACATCATCTGTTTTTAATAAGCATTAATATTTATTATGCTAAGATCCCATCTCTGAGGTCATATATGTGGCATTGTATTTTAAAACAGAAAGAATTTTTTCAGACTTCTTTTTATACCATAGATAGTCTGTATTTATGCTTAGTCCTTTGCATAAGGTTTCTTCCCCATTTGTTGTTTTTTAAATTATGTAAGGAAAGAGGGATAAGGATAGGTACTACTAGATTCCTTTTCATACTTAAGATAAAATGCAAATCGAACATATAATTGCTATATAAAGTCTTCAGTGAATATCAGAATTTTGCCTCATCACTTTTGAAGTCCATTATATGTAGGCAAAAGACTCTGGAATATCCTACACTATTTCTAAACCTTTCTTTTTCTCCTTCTCTATTAAAAAAAAAAATCTTTGTAGATAAAATTCTAGGTCTGCTAAAACCGGTGTCAAAAATGACTAAATTTCAATGGGCTCAGAATTCTAATTTTAGTTAGTGTTTTGTTATGTATGTGTTCATATGAATATTAATCGATTGAAGGATGATGGACATGGTTAAGTTACAGCTGTGAAGTGATATTCTTGTTTTACCTGTAGGACATGTGCAACCTGATAATAACCCGTCAGTGCTTCCTTGTATAGGCACAACAAAAACTAGGACCCATCCATGTACTCTGAACTTAACTGATTTTTGTTAGCTGTTCACCCAAGAACGGAAGATACATCAGCTATAGAGTTCTGTTTTAGGTTTCACATTTCAGACCACAAAATGCTCTATAACACTTTGTTTTTAATGCTTTTCTGCTCTTTTCTGCAAAGAACTGTAAAAGAATGTTCTGCTGTTAAGTTCTGCTCACCCACAGATCATTCTTAATGGGTGAAATGAATTCATCAACTCACTCAAAATAAATGCTGATTCATTGTTAAGAAAAATAAGGCAATGCAATCTTGTTTATTATATGTTTATAATAAATCAGACTTTAAGGCTGCAATCATGTTAAATCAATTTAATATTGTATAATAGTCTAGGAATAAAACTAGTGGCATTATAGGACTGTGGCAATTAGTTTGTACATCAAGAAAAGTTTCCACATACTAGTAGTTTTGTTTATGAGAAAAACTCCCCATGTACTTCACCAAGCATATTTGTGTTCCACCATCTCACCTTGATTCAGAATTTTATGCTTTCCTACAGTAGCTAAAAATTGAACAAACAAGAGCACAGATGTCCAAACCTTAAAAACTAGAGGATTGCAGTGACCTTCTTCTTTCCCGGCTAAGCACTATGCTAAGAATGCATATCAGCATCTTCATGGCCACAGTATTGTTAATCTAGTTCAAGAATGTACAAATGTAAAATTTGCATTGGGGACATAACAATGGAATTTTGTAACATTCAATAAAAAGTTGGTAACACTTTGCAATAAGTGGCTAATTATTGCTACTTTGGTAGCAATTGCAATAATATTATTTCAGATAAAATCATTTGGCATAACTGTATACATAATATAGAACCGCTTAAAAGTCATATT
Source organism: Pardalotus punctatus (assembly GCA_013400915.1). Classification (NCBI taxonomy): domain Eukaryota; kingdom Metazoa; phylum Chordata; class Aves; order Passeriformes; family Pardalotidae; genus Pardalotus; species Pardalotus punctatus. Next base: position 71,089 of record VZTX01016597.1, read on the forward strand.
TTTTTGTATTATGTTCCTTATTGGACATTTTTTTAAAATTGAGTGGAAGTCATCTGCTGACTGAAGAAGGGAGAGGTTGTTCATATAAATTGTATATCATATTATTATTTTTAAATAAAACAAGTAATTTATGTTATGACTTGAGTAAGCAGTGCTAAAATCAGTAGGAAGAAAATGACAGACAGTGTAAACAGCAAGATTTCATGTACAGTGAACTGACTGAGTCATAATGGTAGGACATAGAACTGATATGTTTAAGAAAAAAAGCGCATTATCCTTAAAAGTAGTATAATATATTTAGGGGTTTTTTTAGACTAATTACTTTACTGTTTTGATATTCATGCATGCATTTTTTGGGTTATGGCTATCATTTTATCAGAGACCATTAATATAGTTTACAGAAAAATGTACAGGTATGCTGAAGATAGAGAATAGGGACATTGAGATAATATTAAACAAAAGGAATTATAGACAAATTTTTAAGAGCTTCAGAAATTATTACAAGACTTAAGAGTCATGATATGTGAATGCTCAGTAAGAACAAAATTATAATTGGCCTACTCACACAAGTAGCTCTCCTGAAATCAATAGGATTATTCATGTAAACCGGGCCAGTTACCCTTGTCCTTATTAGATCAGCATTCGACTACTGAACTATTTTAAAGGTTCCCAGAACAGTACAATCCTTTTGCACAATAATTTGAGCTTAATTTTTCTGTCATGCAGAACAATAATTCTTTGTTTCTGATTTCAAAACAAAACAGATGTATATGTTTTCATCCTCCTCCTCTATTTCCCAGTACAGATTACCCTGTGAAAAGCACTGACTGTAAGAAAGTTGCCTAACAGATGCTACAGACCTGGTTTTAGTTGACTGTTTCTTATGGTTATTTCAAGCTCAACCTGTTCTATCTGTTGTGAAGGTGTTCAGAGTCATGCCTCTTGGGATATGTTTAACAGATCTTCTGTCGCTCCAGGTTCAGATAGATTTGATTTACTTTGCCAGCCTGCCTCCCATTTAGTTGCAGCCTTTTTCTTCTGTTGTACTTGCAACCAGGTATGGAAGATCTGACTGTGACATGCACTTTCACATGGAACTCCTCACTGAAAATGCAGCTCTTTGCAGTTTTTTTCTGCCAAATTATGGCCTCTCCTCTCTAAATATATGTTTTTCTGTAATAACTTGTGCTTACAATGCGCAGTAGGAAAAAATATGCAGAATGCTGAAGTGTAGTTTTAAAAAAAGATCTGTTTTCTGCATTATTACCTTTTAACTAACTTTAAAAAGAAAAAGGAGGAAAAAGAAAAAAAAGAAGAAAGAAAGAAAAAACCAAAAACAAGATACGTAGTTTTCCAGCATTATCTCTGGTATGAAAAATGGCTCAAATGAGACTGAGTTTTCCAGGGCATCAGAACACCAACCTAACAGGGTTTCCTTTTTAATTTAGACAAAAGTAGCCTGTCATTGCATTTCCCAGCTGCAACTGGCAGGACATTACATGTTCCTAAAACTATAAATTATGACTAGTTGGGGTAATTGCAGAGAAAAATAAAGATTGACACATCCGCAACTAGCATGACCAAA
>VZTX01016597.1:72719-94840 GCA_013400915.1 Pardalotus punctatus
AAAAAAAAGAAAAAGAAAAAGAAAAAGAAAAAGAAAAATAAAGGAAAGATTCTAAATAGAAAGATAAATTTAAAAAATCTAGATAAGACCTATTTCTATTATAAAAAAAATTAAAAATTGGAATTAAAAAAATAACCAAAACCTTAAAATTCTGAGTGAGCAAGAGGTCTCATGAAAAGGGTATTTTTCTAGAGCAATTTTGAACTTTGCTGCAGTACGAGGATAAATTGCTGATTATATTTCTCTGCTTTTTGTGTTAAAAGTAAAATGCAATACCTTTTTCCCCTCTTTTTCGAAGAACAGTCTGTGCTTAATAAACTTACATCTTAATTTTTTATTGCATTGTTAACATATTCCACAATCTCTTTCGGTACCTCTTTGTTTCATTCCTGTCTATATTTTGACAATAGGTCAAGTGTTTTTGAAATACTTATCTTTTCTTTTTAGTTTTGAACTGTCTGTGTCTTCCTGAATTCTCTTTCATCTTTGGAAAATCTACAGATTCCTCCTCTTCTTTTTAAGGGAGAGAAAGAGTGTACAGCTTTTATATCAGAAATGTATCATCTATATGAATATTGCATTTTGTATGAGATTTGCAATGGGAATGACTATTTCTTCTCAGATATTCAAACCACTTCATCTCACATTATTCACTGATTTAGATAAAACCCATCCATTGCTTGTAAAGAGAAATAGAATTATTTTGGGTGATTTGTTGTCTTGTGATGGTTTAGTGCCCAAAGGAGGAAAGGAAAACGATAACTGCAGATCCACTGCATCTCTTTATTGTGGTTTCATTTATATTACCATCTTTTAAAGAATTAATTTCTTCTGGAATGCTAATTTTATTTCCTTTATCTTTTATAACATTGTGTAAATTGTGCATAATAAGCTGACTATATATAAACATTTCCTTTTCCCTGCATCTAATAGTTCTGTCAAGGAATCCCTGAATTGTTGTATTTTTTTGAGATATTTAAAGATTTTATCCAGAAAAATGGTTGTTCATGCATCCATTTTCTCAGATTTTATGTCATCACCCTGCAATACGAAGTGTTGGCTACACAGAAACATATTAAGAATACCTTTGATGAACATTTTGTCCAGTCTTCGTGAATACAATTTGACAGTCAGAGATAAATAGGGATAGGACATGCTTATGTATAGGTGTAATAAGAATTTGAACATCACACCTGTCACTGACAATAAGCAAGTAAGAATTATGTTCAAAATTAGTATCTTGGTTTAAATTCTTTTCTGACTTCTCAGGGTTACAGGATAATCTTAAACATGTGTGCAGATATAAATAATATGACAAAATGAGTTCCTCTTGCAGTGAACACGATCTGGGGTTCATTTCTTCTTCACCACCCTAGTCTGACTTTAAAGCAGTTCAGAATTCTAGTCTTACTCATACTAATACCTGTATTAAAATTTCATGCTAACATTTAAGTTTAGATATATTTTTCATATTTATCCATAATACTATGTCCACTTCTGTTTTTTTTTAAATTTTCTACTCAGCATATGATAATTATCCTACTTCTTCATTTTGATACATATTTCCAAGTTTTTTAACCAGCATTTTTTTATATTACATATCTTATATGAAAATTGATGTTCTATTTCTTACCTGGTTTTAGTCTTTCAATTATACTCTTAATTAGTTTCATTATAATATTCAGCTAAGGTCCATGATGTATTTTTGCTACACAACTCATTAAGTGGTAGTATTGCTACAAGTATGATTATGAAGTGGACAGTTTGCACTTTTCTTAATTATCTGTATCTAAGTTTTGTAGTTCTGTGATTTTAGCTTTCTTTTTGTCTTTTTGTGTATTATGAGCCAAATTTAAATACAGTGGTATTTTTATGATTATGAGTTCTCATATGCTAGATAAGACATTTTTGTATCATGTCTTCAAACACTTAGTTAATAGTTTCATTTATTGGATTCATGCTCTAAGTTTTTTTATTTTTATTTATGTACTTTTTAAAATTATATTCAGAATTTCAAACTGGATCAGCTCTAGGGTTATTCTTTGTATCATGCTATTACATGTAGGCTTTATGTTAGTTGATTAGAAATTCAGCAGCACCTGAATTGAAGGTAATATGCTGCTGTGATACTTCTGTAGCCTCTTCTCTTCCTTCTCTGTATGTGGGCTACCTTTGACCTCAGTTGACCTTCTGTTATTACAGTGATTGTCTGATTGGATTTTAGTCCAGTCACTTTGCTGCCTGAAAGGCTTCACTCAGTCAAATAACTTGAGCTTGCAGGTTAGCAGTGTAAAGACATAATATAATATGAAACAGACCACAACAATGCTAAGATTACTTAAAAGATTGTGCAAGAAATCCTCAAAAGATTAGCATACTTGATAAAAATATAATATTCAGAGAAATATCTTTTTCATATGACATATATTGAAGGTATATAAGCCTTTATAAGGAGCATCTACATTTTATTACCTGTGGAAACATCAGCTTGTTTCTTCTGCTTAGTATGGATTCGCACATAACTGGTACATATGTTTGCAAGGCCTGTGTGAGGATTTCTGAGCTTTACAAGAGAGTGAACTGCTTCCAACCTTGTTTTTTAAACTGATACTGCTTTACTAATAAGTCCCCCCAAACAAGCAGTTTGACCTAAGCCATGTCCTTGCCACAAGCCAAAAGACAAGCTGTGAATGATTAGACTTTGAAATTATATTCAGTGAAGCATACTTCTAGACAGACAGAAGCCAAAGTCAGCCCCTATTTTTTATAAAGCAATGTAGAGAAATGTTCCTTTCCTGCTTATAAAATGTAAATGTGCAAAGGTGTTGAAAATAGCTTCAGAAAAGTGCAGATAGTAGGTCAGTACTGTTTCTTTGAATACATATATATTTCCATCATTATAGTGCATCTTAAACCAGTTCTAGCTCTAAAAAATAAATGCTCAGCATTTATATATAGAAACTGCAGTCCTATCCATTTTATTTCTGTAAGTGATGTCATTAAATCAATGGTGGTAGTCACACAAGGTAAGCACGTTATGGCCCTTTGTGTGTGTTTTTAAAAAGATGCACATTTATCAGAGAGATTCTTTATTAAAATATGATGGTGGAGAGATAAATCAGTGCTCGTTCTTAAAGGTTAGATCAGTTATATGGGTCTTCAAAGCATGTGCTGTTTTTCTCATAATTAAGAGCTCTTCTTAACAAGATTATCTTTTTTTCTGCTTTAAATGCATATTTTAATGTTGGGTCTGACTTTATGGCTCCTGTATCCTATAAAAAGAGCTCTCTGGAGGATGAGTTTCCTCTGCCATGGAAACTTTTGAGTTTTCAGGAGTTTTGCTGCATAAACAAAACTGAATATTTTTGGGAGAGCAAAATGTGGAGATTGAGCTAATTTTGCACTGATTAACTGCTCAACAGAACAGTAAATAACTATATTGACATAAGAGTATTCTAACATCTTATAAAATAAATCAGGTAAAATAATTGGTAAAATGTTTTATATTGGCGGTACTGCTGAAGTACTTAGTAACCCTAGGAATCCCTAACATCCCTTCCCAGGGTAACACAATCTGCGAAAAATTTCTATGAAAATTTAGTGAATATAAATTCAAAGAAATCAGAATGCATTAAGACAAAGATTTTTAGTTTTGTTCATTTAAAAAAATGGAAAACATCTACACAGAACAATAAAACAAAAACCTGAAAGTAATTAAGACAATTTCTTTCTATGTATGAAACAGAGACATTAGAGTACCACAGAGAAAGGCTGAAGTACATGTAAAACTTAAAGGGAGAAAAAATTCCATTTAAACCACAGGGCACTGTTACTGTAGGAAGAAAAATATTGCCCATGAATGAATTTTGCATAGAAATAAAAAGACTCACAGAATCACATAGTTTTTAGGTTTGGAAGGGACCTCTGGATATATCTAATCTAACTTTGCTGCAAAACAGAATCAGTTAAAGTGGGCTACACAGGAACACCAGGTGGTTTTTGAATGTCTCCAGAGGGGGAAACTCCATGACCTCCCTGAGCAGCTTGTTACTGTGCTCTGCCACCCTCCATTAAAGTTCTTCCTCTTGTTGAGATGGAACTTGTTGCATTGTAATTTATGGCCACTTCTATTCTTTCTGTTCCTGGGCACCACTGAAAAGAGTCTGAAAAGAGTCTGGCACTATCCCCTTGTCCCCTGCCTTTGAGACATTTATAAGCATTAATGAGGTCCCCTCTCAGTCTTCTCTTCTCTAGACTAAAAAGGTACAGTCTCTCCTCATAAGAGAGATGCTCCAGACCCTGATCGTGCTTGTGATCTTCCACTGGACCCTCTCCAGCAGCTCCTTGTCTCTCTTGTACCGAGGAGCCCCGAACTGGACACAGCTCTCCAGAAGCAGCCTCATTAGGGTCAAATAGAGGGGGTGGATCACCTCCCTCTTCCTTATGCACCCCAGGGCACCATTGGCCCTCCTGGCCACAAGGGCACAGATGGCTCATGGACAACTTGTGATCCATCGTAAGTCCCAGGTCCTCCCAGAGCTGCTCTGTAGGAGCTCAGCCCCAGCCTGTGCTGGCACTTGGGGCTGTTCCTCCCCAGCTGCAGGACTCAACACTTGCCCTTGTTGAACCTCATTAGGNTCGTGCTTGTGATCTTCCACTGGACCCTCTCCAGCAGCTCCTTGTCTCTCTTGTACCGAGGAGCCCCGAACTGGACACAGCTCTCCAGAAGCAGCCTCATTAGGGTCAAATAGAGGGGGTGGATCACCTCCCTCTTCCTTATGCACCCCAGGGCACCATTGGCCCTCCTGGCCACAAGGGCACAGATGGCTCATGGACAACTTGTGATCCATCGTAAGTCCCAGGTCCTCCCAGAGCTGCTCTGTAGGAGCTCAGCCCCAGCCTGTGCTGGCACTTGGGGCTGTTCCTCCCCAGCTGCAGGACTCAACACTTGCCCTTGTTGAACCTCATTAGGTTTCTCTCTGCCCAACCCTGCAGCTGATAAAAGTTCTGCAGAATGGTAGCACAGCCTTCAGGTGGATCAGCCACTCACCCAGTTTAGTGAGTGGCTGAGGGTGCATTAAATCCCTTCATCCAGGTCATTTGAGAAAAGGGATAAATGTTCGATAAAGGAAACTTGGGGAAATTCTGGAACAGTATTCTAATAAAATGTAATGCAATCCAAACCCCAGCTAGGGGTAAAGATGATAATTTTCTGAGTTATTCTATTTTGGGGTTGCTTTTGATTCTCAGGGACTGATTTTTTGAATCAAAGATCATTGGCAACGTAACATGTTTTGTTTTAGTTCAAATTTTTTCTCCTAATTTATTTCCCCATTTGGATTTGATATTGTCCCATGATGTCCAATTAATTTTTACACCTGAAATCACAGTTATTAAGATTTATATTCCTGAGTACATACATGTTCCACTGCAACCAGGTTTTCAGCAAAACCTAGCAGAATATTGACTCACCCTGCTTTTTTTTCAAGTTCAACTTTAATACTGAATATAATAAAACTGATATAATTACTTATTACTAAATTTTTCAAATTTTCAACATTGACCCTTTCTTTACCTATCAATAGCAATGTTTCTTTGAATTTTATTTTTGTAAACAGTTTATTTTCTCTTCCAAAGAAAATCTCATCAACTATAACATCAGTCTGCAGCATATATTGAGAGTTTATAAGCAATATTCAGAAGAATACCTCAATGAGGTATTGCTGGTAGAGGCATTGCTCTAGAGCAAACCAGTTATATATATTTGGAAGATAACATGAGGTTTTTAATCCTCTGGATATATTCTCACGAACAGTAGTTGTGTGGTATGTAAGGACTTTAAGTGGTTATATCTAAAAATGGATTATTGCTCTAAAGCATTGTATTTTTTGAAATGAAGGTGTTATTTAGACATACTCACAATTTGTCATAAGTGACTGGAAAAGGTGCCAAATAGAATTTCATATAAATCATTCTCACAGTTTTCACTTTTGTATGTAAGTCTTACTCAGGCATCTCTTAGTGATGAAACATGATCTCATACCAGCCAGAGCCTATTGATTTTTTTCCCCATTACTGTAACTTTAAACAGATAAAACTAGATCATAATTTCTATGCTGGGTGCTTCCCTGTATATGTCATCAATAAACTAATGTATACTCTACTTAAAAATGAAATTTTAATTCAAATATGTGTCTTGATAATCAACTTGCATAGGTCTGGGAGCCAATACCAAAACCAGTCTTATCTGGGTCAGAGGCGTGTTTTGGTTTCCGTATGGAAAAAAGAATGAGAAACGCCCAATTTTATCAAATTGAAAGCAAAAAAAAATTTGGGATGATTGTTGGCAACTAAATTTTTTTGATTCTCAGCTTGAAGGAAAGAGGAATTGATTTACGACATCAGCACATTTCTGTAGGATTTGAATAAAACATGTTTAATGTTTGAAGACGTATATCTTTTGTGACATAAAGAAGTGTGAGGTGAATTAATACTTTAGACCTCATGCTGCAGAAGCATAACAGAATATAATTTTTCTCCATATTAGGGAAATGGTAATAGAAGATCCCAGGCTTACAATATACAGAAGATCTGGCTTGACATATTCTGATGGCATACATCCATCTAAATGCAGGCAACTGCTAAATAAAACCCTCAAAATCATTGATTGTCAAGCTATATACTGAAGTATACCACGTAATTATTAGATGTTACTAAACAAAACTAAATGTCTAATTTTAAGGAATTTCCTTCAGCTACCACTAAAGAGGGCAACAAAAAAGTTGAAAGTTGGGAAACGGGAAAATGAGAACTAATTTTCCATCAGCAAGCATTTATATGCATCAGAGTTCCATATATTTCCAGGTAAAGGTGATCATAGGAAGATTTATTGTAGGTATGCAATTGACTTAGTGAAAGATTAGAGATTAGAGACTGATTTAGGGCCTGAAATGTGGCCTGACTGCTCAATGCATTATTGAGCTGGATTGTTACAAGGAGTGAAGCTGCAGAATTTAATAGTAGGGATAATTAGTAAGTCTGAGCTTTAGTAGAACTTTACGATCAGCCTTTACCTTTTGGTGTAGGCCTTGAAGTCAATCAGATTCTTTGTCTGATGAAAATTATAGTATCATGGATTGTATATGGTATATGGATGCCTATGTCCATACCAAATGAAGTATGTACCTATTTGCACAGAAATTTTACTAGTTCTTCTTTATTTAGTATGTGTGTATTTGAATATAAACTCATTATTAACACTGAAGTGAAGATAGTGTTGAAGCATAATATTTTAGAAACCCGACAATATTGTCTAATAAATCAGTCTTGTTCATTCCTCTTAACGTGAAGAAGTCACAGAACCATAAAATGTAAAGGACTGGAAGGCACCTTAAAAATCATCTGGTTCCAGCCCTGCTGCCATGGAGAGGGACACCTTCTGATAGGCCAGATTGCTCAAGGTCTTACCTAACCTGGTGTTGAATGCTGCCAGGACTGGGGCATCCACAACTTCTTTAGGCAATGTGTTTCAGTATTGTGCCACCCTCAGAGTAAAAATTTTTTTCTAATAGCCAACCTAAACATCCATGATAATGAATGCAGAATAAAAAATTGTGACACTTTTTATGGAACTGGAATTGGCTTGAAAGCTTTCACTGCTAGTTGTCAAAATATTTTCTAAATTCTCAAGTATTGAAAATTAGGTAACTGTCATCAGATAAGTCTGCTGCAGTAAGACCCATTGTTTTAATGTCTCACTGAAGTTCTGTAGAGAAATCTGCTATGCAAACTCTTGTTTTATGTAAACCAAACATGGTTACAGGTGTCTCCTATATTATGACAAGGATGACAAATTTCAGAAATTTAAAATTAGATTAAGGTATCTTTTTATCTTGAGACATTGAACCTATTATAGAAAGCAAAGTTCAGATTTTCTGTGTACGGGTTTATTTGTTTCTGATATTGTTTGAAATATTCTAAGCTTCCTTGACTGAAGTCAAGCAGGATCTCATGCCCTGAAAAATGAAAAAACAAAAAAATGGGGGGAGACAGGAATCCTGAATAATGTGTAGAGTATGACACAAGTGTCAGCTCAGGAATTATCAGATCAGTTCAGTGACAGGTATGTCACATTCTTACAGAATCACGGACTGATTAAGGTTGGAAAGGACCTCTAAGATCCAACCAGTTTCAATTTTCTGATCCATTTGGCAACCTTCTGCCTGCAGGGTCCTGACTCATAGAGAAACTATTAACTTGATGTCCATTTTGGAATATACATGGTCTGCATGTTTGTTCAACACTACGCCTAAGTACTAATATGTAGGTGAACCAATAAGTTTCTTCAGACCAAGCTGTGTTGCACTGAGTCAGGTGCACAGCACAATTGGTTTGCAACATATATAACTTTGCTGCAGGCAACTGGGAACAAAATAGTCCTGGTTTATTTTACTTTCTACTTATGCTGGAATATACCATATTTTACACAGAAAACTGATTTGCAAATGGCAAATTACACTGGGGAATAAATATACACTTTTTGTTGTTGTTGTTCCCTAACAAATGATAGTTATCATCATCAATTTTTACAAATCTTATTTTTTGTAGCCACAGTTTAAGTACTGAAATGCTTTGATCAGTTTCCCCCTGAGTTTTCTTTACTCCAGGCAGGAGAGACCTAACTGCTTTAGTCTTTCCTCATAGGGCAGATTCTTCAGCCATTTGATCATTTTGTCTGAGGACTTCAGGAAATAAGAATCCCTTCTATCTTCAAGAAAAGCAAGAAGGACTCAGGGAACTACAAGCCTCATCTTCATCCCTGGAAAGGTGATGGGTCAGCTAATACTGAAAAACTTTTCCAGGCAACTGACTAAGAAGAAAACTACCAGGAGCAGTCAGTATGAATTTACCAAGAGAGAGTCATGCTTGACCAACTTGATGACCTTCTGTGTTGAAATGTCAGGTTTGGTAGATTAGGAAAGAACAGTGGATACTGTCTACTTAGGTTTCACCATCTTTTGATATAGTCTATTTCACCTGACATTAAAGAGACCGTTTCTTTTAGGAATTCTTTACAGAACAATGGTGACATTATTACCAGGGGTCAGAACAAGGAGTTACCAGTCACACTGTCCCATGACACGTGCACAGACAAGTTGTTGATAAGTGCTGGAGGTGAACAGTGAGATAATTTGAAAACCAGCTGAATAGACAAGGCCAGAGTGCGGTGGTGAGTGGAACAAAGTCTGCTTGGAAACTGGCAACTAGTGATACACACAGAGGCCAGTCCTGTCTGACCCTGTTCAGTATTCTTTTTATTGATCTGGAATATGGGGAAGAGTGTAGCCTCAGCAGTTTTGTGATGACACAGAACTGGAGGGGTAACTAATAGACCAGAGACTTGTGTTGTCATGAACAGGGACCTCAAAAACAGCCTGGAGAGATAAGCTGACATCAATTTAATGAAGTTAAAATGCTGAAACTGGCACCTGGAGAGGAATAAGATCAGACTGGGCTCATCTGGGAAATGATTTTGAAGAGGTTACAGAGGCATTCAAGCTGAACATGAGCTACCACTGTGCACTTGAAACCAAGATGACCAACAGATTCTTATGCTGGGAGAATTGTCAGCAGATGAAGACATTACTATTCCCTTTTATTAAGTACTGGTGGGCCCACATAACCATTATATAACAGAATATTGTATTCACTTTGGGGTTCCACAGTATCAGAGTTATGGACATATTAAAGAGAGTTAAAAAAAACGCCACAAAGATGATTTATAGGCTGGAGAAACTCTCCTCTTAGGAAAGGTTTAGCGAACTGCGACTCTTCAGCTTGGAGTAGAGGAAAACTCAGGGTGATCTCTTCAATGTGTGAGTATCTGAAGGAAGGGCATACGGAAATAGAACCAGGATCTTCTCAATGGTGGGCCAATGACAGAGAGAGAGGCAATGGGTTCAGACTAAAACATGGCACTGTCCACATAAGCAAACATTCAGTGGTGCCCAGTGGTGCTCATGATCCCAGTGATGGGACATGAAGCAATTTGCATTAACTGAAACACAGGAGCTTCCGTGTGAACATCAGAAAACACTTTCTCAATGTGAGGGTGACTGAGAACTGACACAGGGTGCACAGAAAGGTTGTGGACTCTCCATCCTTAGAGCCTGGACAAGGTCCTTGGCAGCTTTCTTTATCTGTTTGAAGAGGCAAGACATCTTGTTGGACAAGATAACCCTTTCAAACTTAACTGTTCTGTGATTCTGTGCTCTACAACATCAATATTGGAAGACGCTAACCACAGCTGGCAGCTAAACAAAACTTGAATTAAGTAGCTTTTCATCCAGTAGTGGGTAGCCTGGAAAACATCTCCATGCATGGGACAAGGAATCAAAATTTCAGTAGAGATGTTAGGTACTTTTGTATGGAAGATAAGTGAATAAATTTAAATCTTAATTGCTTAACAACAAAATAGTGTTTGACTTCTTCCTTCAAAGAAATTCATTTTTATGTCCAAAAAGAATACCTATCTTCTAGTTTTAAATGTTTCTAAAATAATAATAATTTCAAAATATTTTTGTGTTATAAGGATTAAAAATCTGGTTTTTTAACAGCAGCAGTTTACATATAAGGTCATTAACTCTTTGTTGAACTAGGATATTTTTCTCTTCAAATCCACATAGCTCTAGAGAAGATAAATTTCAAAATTAGTCCCAAAAACCCATTGAAAATCTTTAAAAGTGAAACTTATTTTGATACAGGTAACAGAACTCTAGTTATGATAACCTAGAAAGATATATCTAATGTTAACTTGGTTTTAACTAGTGTTATAGTATAGTGTTGGACCAAAAACTACAGTGTACTGTTGAAGTTTTATTAATACTAGCTACAATACTGCAAACTGTTTTAGAGATCAGGCATAGCTTTTTCTGGCTTAGAGGCTCATTACTAGTATTACTATTCCATTGTCAATAACTGTCAATAATATAAGCAAATTCAAAAACAGAACGTATTATATTAAGAAAAAAGAAATTAAGAAGAAAATGGGAGGACTTCTTGCCTGCCTCTGTCTAGTTACACAGATGTTTTATATATCAACTCAATGAAGAAATTTAACATGCCGTAAACTACTAAGGATAACCAATTTTTTGATTTTATGCTTCATTCCTATTCATTCAAGCTAGTAATTCAATATGAGGTACTATGCTGCATCTCATTTTATCATGAATTAGATTATGAGGTCTTCAAACTAGAGAAATCTTTGATTACCCAGATCATATTTAAATATTAACTCAGATGAAAGAGCCCCACACCAGCTGTATCTATTTAAGTCTTTTCTTGTATTCACATTAAAATTGTGAACCAATAGTCAGCTTGTTGAAGAGATGTTAGACTGGATCATGATATTCCTAGTATTTTGTTTTCATGACTGTTAGGCTGATAGTCTTCAGAAAAATGAGATCATTTTCCCTGAAATTATTTTACTTCATCATTATAAAGAACTAAGTTTGTCAGTGTTTAAAAGACATAGCTACACTTTAGACTTTAGTGAGAAATGCATGAGTAGCTTCCAGGCAGACTAATGTCCAATAAACTGTTACCTTGTCTGTAATTCTGCAGTTCTGTGAATTGCTCTCCTTTTGTTTTGTTTTTATTTTGTTTTGTTTTCAAATTTTAGTATTGTATAAGAAGCAAAATTGCTGCCATTCAAGAAACTAATTTTGTAAGGGTATGAAAGTAATAGCACTTTAACGTATGATTTTATACTCAGTGAAACATTTATCAATAAATGAGATTCATTGCTGTAAATTATTTCCTCACTGGAAATCCTTTTAACTTCAGCTAGTCACCCTGCATAAATTAAAAGGTAGAGAATTGTTCTCTGCAGTAAACAGAGGAGAAGCATCCCACTGCTCCTGTTGACATTGAACAATTTTGTTGAATTCATTGTATATGTTCATGTAGACAGCAGGATACATTCTTCTCTTATTGATATCTATACATTTTAAAAATGTGACTCTTGTAAATGTAACAGATATAGGATTTTTTTTTTTTTTTTCCTAGAATTAGATCAAGGGACACTTTTAGCCACCTTTTAATATACTTAGAATTTCAAATCAAAACAAAACTGCATGTAAGCCTGGGGAAAATTGTGCATACCATGACTTTATTTCCACCTCTGAATTCAGACTGCTGGATTTTTGGGAAATTTTGCCTTTTCCTCCCCATCTCTCTCCCCCCTCCATGCCACTCCCCCAAAGGAATTTATTGTTAAATGTCAATTTCTACCAGTTCATACTTTTTTATAAGCAGAATTCAAGTGACTAACCTTTTATGCATATGAAGGTGAATCAAACATTATTAAGTGATAGGGAGTCATATCAATTTTACCATTAGCATTGTACCTGACTTCTTATATTATCTCACTTTTATATAGCTTCCTCTGATTTAATGCAAACAAAAACTCTTAAACTTCAACAGAATAGAAAATAGGTTAATTTTTTAACTCATTGTTTTTATGGCTGGAAGTAATCTGTCAGAGTTTTGCTTAGATTTTAAATATATTCTGCACTGTTTAGATGCTTAGCATGCAGACAAGAAGAGACATAGATTCTAATTTGTGCATCAATGTTCCCTGAGAATGCCTGTTAAATCAGGAAATCGTATAGATACAAAGCAAGACAAGAAAGCAAATAAGCTTTTCCAACCATATTTCTAATCCTTATTACTGTCTTTCCTGGATTTATTTGGTCAGAGACCAGTAGCAGGCACAAAAAGGATTTTTAACACCCTTCCCCACATCCTCCCTCATTCCTTCCAAACTGGATACTCATCATCAAGTCTATTCACTTTCCATGGTTGTCTTTTGTGTTCTTGCAAAGCAGGGATGCAAAGAGATTAGTTCTTGACGAACAAGGAAGAAGGGAGGAAGTTCTGCAGTGAAATAGGTTTGTTCATTTCAAGGTCTTATTGAAGAATACTCTCATAAAGGAGAATACACTCAATAATGATTAAGAATACGTAATTCACCCAAAGGATTAGGAATATTATGTGTTGTATGTTTTAACACAATCCTGAATCAACTAAAGATACAGGAGGGGTGACATACAAAATATTACCAGAAGTTGTTTTGTGACACCCTAATTGCCTAAAGTTTGGTATGGATAATGGGGTCTAACAGTTATGGGGGTACTTTAAGTGTAAAGCTGCTGAAAATGTGCATCTTCAAGATGCTTTAAATGATTATTGGGTGAATATAAATAGAAAGCCTTCTGTATATCTGTGTCTGTTTCTGTGGGAACAGTAAGAATGCCGAGTGCTGTGATTTGAACTAAAGACATGTTACCTGTACTATTGTGTATGCAGAATGGATTATAAACAATAGCAGAAGATTCTCTTTTCTGAGTAACCACAAAGCATATTGGCAGGAAAAAAAAGGACCCTAAACCCCAAACATTCAGGAAATTATGGAAATATGTCTACACATTTTGACAATTTTGTTGGACTATTTAGGCATTGTATTGAACAATAGGCTTTTTTATTTTTTTCCTGGGGTATAGAAAAGACAGAAAGGGAGTCTTTCAACATGTACAGATTTGAATTTTTTCAGTGATTTGCTAGGGAGAGTGAGAATGTCTCGAGTTCAGGAAACATTTGATATTCAGGTTAGAGAATAAAGGAAACAAACAGTGATGATTTCTTCAGAAACAACAATTTTTCATTGATGCCCTGAAAGAGTAATTAGCTCTTCTGGAAATTCTTCTATGGGAGTATCCAACCACTGATACATAGTACTTTTACTGAAAGTTTCTGACCTAAGTGTTCCCACTTCAGCTATGAAAATATCAGTGGGTTATATACAAAGAAGATGCTATTCATACCTACTTGTGTGAGTAAAACCACAAAAAATCTGTCTGCTTAAATGCATAGAATCTTGCTAAGAGGCAGCAGAGTCTTATTTACCATATAAAAATCAAAATATCCAGAGTTTTTGAAACAAATAAATTAATTTTATTCCAAAGCAGATGTGTCAACTGATCAGTTAAAACTGATTGAGGTGTTTGAAACTACGTATTCTTTTTAATAAAATTTCTAGTAAAAATACTAATATTTCCCTGTGAACTTTAGAAACTAAATAATATTAGTTTGATGCTATCCATGTTTTAGTAGCAATTATTGGGTAAAATACAGAAAATATAGGTAGATTTTAACAAGAGCTGTGTGTATGTAGCTTATTAAGATACTTGAAAAAAGCAGACATATGAGTATAAATCTGGGTATTTTATCTGTTGTTAGGTAGATGTGAAAAAAATATTTCCTAGTAAAATTAATGCAGGTTTTTTGGTGGGATTTTTTTCTTATAAATACTATCTCAAAAGACATGTATCTAAAATATGTGGATAGTAATAAAATGCTTACGTGGTTCAAGACCAGAGAAGACACTTCATTTTGTGAAAACACTTTACATGTTGAGAAATTAGCAGCTAGTTCTGCCTACAAAACTGTCTCTACTTCAAGAAAATTGCATTTCTCATTAATAATTTCCACTATTTGTTTATAGCTGTAACTGTTGATGGTGAAATATGCTTTTTTTTGCTTTGCCATTCATAAATCTTGAATGAAGAAAGAACTTTTCCTCACTTCCTCTGAAATTCACAATATTTTGCAATATCACATTTTAATTACTTTTCCTTTAAGTGACTCTACCATTAGCAAATATTTATTAATCTAAATACTTTTCAGAAAAATCTTGGGCTAAAAAAGGATAATAGTAAAACCACTGAATTCTGAGATCCACATCTTCAAGTCAATTTCATGTTGGCTTGCCTAAATGAAGACTTAAATAAAGTATAAGTGAATGATTAAATGAAGCTTCTTGAGAATGTTTTAAGACTCCTGGAATTTGATCTGCATGGACAGATCCTCATGTCCACTTGGCAGTGTACTGGATCAAGGAGATTGTTAACAAAGGACAAAATAACTAACCTTTTCTTCAATGACTTTTTTATGAAATCACATTTTCTACTTGTCGTATTGTCCCAAGACTCAGTCCCCTTGTGTCTTTGTAATAGCTAGAAAATTTTCTGAAAATAGCCCATCCCCACCAAATTTTCTATGCACTCTGAGTCCGTAAGCCTAAGAAATATTATGTGAGAATATTTTCACACAAAGGCTCAGAGTGGCTTTATGGCAGATACAGATAATTTGAAGTATAAATGAAAATGTTATGGACAATAAAAGTACTTGGGAGAAACAGAACCACATAATAAAACAATAAAGCATGTTCACCCTCAGTGCTGATGTCTTGTCTACTCACACTTGAAACAGTTTCACACCATCAGTATTCAGTCTAATGTTTGGGTTTTTTCTTACCCTTACACTTAATAAAGTCACAAGTGTCCTCTGATAGTACTGAAGTGCATGGAAAATCTGTCCAATATTTAATGATCATATTTTCTTCCATATATATCACCATTTCGGGCTGTTTGTTACACAAGCTTGCTTAATTTTCACTGCCAGGAATCCATAGGAGAATTTCCAGGAGAATCTGTTGGGGAAATTTCTTTGAGATGCAGCATTATATTATACAATGATGAATTTATATACATCTTAAGGTAAACTTTTTCTTTATTTAAGGCAATTTTTATTTGCTTTGAGTCAAGCAAATAAAAGGGAGAGAAAAATATAACAGATGCAAATTATCTTTATAAAGATTCCGTAATAAAGATTTGATGTCAATTTAAGACAACAGTATCAAACTCTGCAAATGACAGCTAAAGAAAAGATTGCAGTACACATGATATAAAGTTCTGGTTTACTGTCTTTCCTCACAAGAAAAAAACCAAACATTGGAACCTATGATGAGGTTAAACAATTTGCTCTAAACTGTTTGTTCAAAGTATTCTTGGGAACCATCACTTTCAGTTAACAGAATCAAAGATGACATATTATCAGTGCTATCTCTGCAATGTAACTTGAATACTGTGCTCATTATTAGAACATAGCTGTAAAATTCCTAAGTATTTAGGTAGTAAAACTTTCACTGGAATAAATGTTAGATATTGGATGCAGGACTTGAAGAAATACTATGTCTGTCTGCCAACAGCAATAAAATGGAAGCAGCTTTCAACTCCTTCAAGGGCAGGCAGGCCCTGTAGAGAGACCTTGGCAATTTAGAGAGATGGGCAATCACCAGCAGCAGGTGCTGGATTCTATGGAATCGATCCCATTCTGCGATGGACAACCCTGGTTTTGTGCACAGACTGGGGAACAAGAAGCTGAAGAGCAGCACTGAGGAAAGGACCGGAAGGTCCTTATTGACAGAAAGTTGAACATGAGTCAGCAGTGCCCTGGCAGACAGGAGGGCCAAGCATGTCCTGGGGGGCATCAGGCACAGCATCACCAGTTGGGCAACAGAGTGGATTGTCCTGCTCTGCTCTGACGACCACTGGGGGCAGTTTTGGGTGCCACAGTATAAAAAAAAATTAAGCTATTAGAGAACTTCCAGAAGAGGGCCATGAGGATGGTGAAAGTCTTGGAGGGGAAGCCTTGTGAGCAGCCACTGAGGTCACTTGGTTTATTCAACCTCGAGACAACAAGATTGAGGGGAGACCCCACTGAAGTCTTCAACTTCCTTATGAGGGGAAGTGCATGGTCAGACACTGATCTATTTACGCTTGTAACCAATGGCAGGTCCTGAGGGAACATCATGAAGCTGAGTGGGAAATTTAGGTTAGATATTAGAAAAAGGCTCCTTACACAGAGGGTGTTTGGGTACTGGAACAGTCAAGTGGTCACAGCGCCAGCCTGACAGATTTCAAGAAGCATTTCCACAATGCCCTCAAGCACATGGTGTGTTTCTTAGGGTATCCTGTGTAAGGCCAGGAGCTGGGCTCAATGATCCTGATGGCCCCTTCCAACTCAGTATATTCTATGATTCTGTGATTCTAAATAGTCAGCTTTTGGGTTCAATTTTTATGTGATCCTTTTTTTTAATATGGTAATATCTGATTTCTGTGAAAAGTAGGCATTGGCTATATTTGTCCTGTCTGTATACAGACATAAGGTACATATTAGCTCTGGTCTGGAATTTCTTTCAATTTTCCTTATATTCTTTACAGCTTAAAGGACACAGTAGTAGCCTTACATTGTTATACTGATCACACAAATTTATACAGCTATGTTTTCTTTCTTAATTTTACATTTTTGTTTATTTTAATTTGTGTACTTTTTCTATAGACTGGCAAAAGACACATAACATGACCAGATTGTTTTGGGTTTTTTTATACAGACAATCACCACTAACATTAAAAATAACAACAGAAGTGAAGTAGTTATGGTGTAACTTTGCAAATTGTAGGTAATTGGAAAATTGTTCAGTGTACCTATAAGGTAATTAGAAGATAGTTCAGGATACCTATAATGTTCCTATATGGGAAAAAGGAATTATTTTGTAACAGTGGAGTAGATAGAAGTTGAAATAGTACAACTGATATAGAAGAGTGAAAATCACTATTAGAATATTTACAGAAGGATTATGAAGTGTGGGATGTATAAGCAGTATTGTGTCTCTTGAAAAAGGTAAAGAAAGTTGCTGTGTCACTGGCAGTGCAGGAAGTGATTAAAATTTTTCAGTGTAACACAAGAATTTAATTAATTGTTCTCAAGAAAAAAAGAATTCAATGGAAAAAGCTGGATTAAGGCATCCATATTTGAAACTATGGCTGTAGTACAATAGTATGAAATCAGCAGTGCACCCCAGCAGCAAAGTCCAAAAATAGACTGGGCTTTATGAATAAAAACATCAAGTGAAGGGATTCTGTTCTTCTATGTCACATTCATTAGACTATATCTGGATTTTTTTTCAGTTTTGATCCCTAAAATATATGAAGGGCATGTACAGAGTGGAGCAAGTTCAGGGGATGCAACTAGGATGATGAGGCCTAGAGACCTTGCCCTGTAAGAAGAGACTATGGGACCAGGGCTGGTTCAGCTGGGAAAAAGGATGACTACAGGGTTCCTCAACAGTACTGCCAGCATCACTAGAAGGGGAAGAAGAGATGAAGTTGAGCTTTCCACAGTGGTGTGTGGCAGGAAGTAGAAAGGCAGTGGAACAAGCTTTAACATGAGAGGCTCAGGCTGGAAAGGAGAACCCTTTTCTACAGAGGACAGTCCAGCAGTGAAAGAGGTTGTCCAAAGGCATTATACCATTTCCATTCTTGGAGGTTTTCAAGACTCAGCTGGACAAAGCCCTGAGCAAATTTGTCTGAATTAAGGATCAGCCCTGCTAGGAACAGGCAGTTGGGCTGCAGACTTCCCAAAGACTCTTCCAACTGAAATTATTTCATCATTCTGAGACTGTTAGCTAAGAAAATAAATGATCATGGCTATTTGTGTTCTTCCATTATTCCCTTCACAAAGCAAATTATTTTATATTAAGCATTCTTTTTCTGGGTTTTGTGTGCTAGATATTCTTTATATTGACAAAGTAATCTTTGTAGATTTCTTACAAGGACTTGTGTATTCTGGGCATATCACACATGTTAGTAAGAAAAGGCAAGCATTTTTCACTTTATCCTAATGAAAAGAAGGAAAGCAGTTAAAAGAATAGCTTAAGAGACTGGAACAAATGGATAAAAAGGAATAAAGGAGGGGAAACGGAATTAATATTGCAGGAGACTTAGGAGTTGTTAACTGCCAGGCTCCAACTCTTAATGTTACCAAGCCTTCAACATTTAATGCTGTATCAGTTTTGCACTGCAAACACAGCTATAACAGAAATGAGTAGTAATGATAAAGGAAGAATTTGATCTTGATCTACCCTGTAGGTACCAAATCCAGCAGAGTTTCTATGCCACAAGTGCAAGGTCAGTTTCTATCTGGCTTTCTTACACCAAATTTTATTTAAACTGTGCAGAAAAGTGAGAGCAATGTTTCTCTGTTTAAAAAAAAAGAAGGCCGCAGCAGCATACAATATTGTAACATTGACATAATTTATTATGCTGCATAGAGCTGAAATAACAAAAAAGTTGTTTGCATTATATTACTGCCAACTATGCAACTGCTGCTTTGCACCTGTTCTGGGCATTGGAGAGGGAGCTGTTTCCACAGTTGGAAAGATGCATTTTTCTGCTCTATCCAAGCTGAATTCTCTCTCTCTTCTCTTTTTCTTTTCTCTTTTTTTTTTTTTTTTTTTTTTTTTTTTTTTTTTTTTTTTTTTTTTTTTTTTTTTTTTTTGTTTTTTTTGTTTTTTTTGTCTGTTTGTTTTTTAAGACATACTGGACAACTGCAGTGACACATAAGTTTACTTGTGACTCTAGCACTTCAATCCTGAGTCTGTCTATTCTAGCTCCTGACATAATTACTCCAATTCTCCTACATCTCAGTCCTTTGGGAAACCTTCCTAACAGCAGTTTCCAGAAGGCAAAAGTTGGAATCTTGGTCTCAGCAAAACATACAGCAGTTTTGCTCTTTAAGAGATCAATGCTTTATCTCTATTTCTGCCTTTCACCAGCTTGATTTTTGACATCATTTTACTATTGCTGTGGTTCTCAATATAGTTTTTGTGTTCTGGATTGTATTCTGATTCCTATTTTAAATAAGTTTTACACCTCTGGTTTATAAGGTTTGTTTAAGAAACCTTGTAATATCTGTTACTTTGCAGAAACAGAAAATGCTTCTCTCTCACATCTAAGTAGTAAATAAAAATCTATTTTCTCATTTTAATTCTTATAACAAAACAAGGAGAAAAAACACAGGTTAATGGAGTGGGAGGATCAGTGGAGATGGAGGATTTCTCTTCACTAATGAGGCTTGAGGACAGAGTATGATAATAGACTACAAATGATCATTCTTGTAGCCAGAAATGTGTTCTTTCTTTTATTTTTTTTCTCTCTGTTCCCTACTCTTGGAGTATTGTGAAAGGCATACAATTCATTTTGAATATATTAAAAAACCTTCCAAGACATTACCAATTAGCCATCAAGAGCTGGAATCTAGCAGTAGAATATAAAAAAGGTGTCCGTGTGTGCAGGGCTACCTGATATGATGGATTAGGCACAAAAAAAGCAGTCGGTAGAGGCAAAATATCATACCTAGAGAAATGTTAGTGTTGGTGTAAGAAAACTGAAAAAAGCTATGCACAAAGGCAGCAGGTAACAGAGCATGGTACCTGAAGATAGAAAAATCTGGATAGCTTCAGGTCACCTTATTATGCCATTGCATTATGTGTTTTAATACTTTTCATTCATAGTCATAAGCCTTGAAAATCAATAATCACTATTAAAGATAAATAAGTAATAGAATAGCGTATTAATTTCTTAAGACCTTGCCCCTGTCACTGCAGCTGGGTAGAAGACGTGGAGAGAAATTACTTCAGCCAGCCAGAGAAATTCAACTGATGCAGGGTTGCTTACTGGCTCTCTGAATATGCTCTTTGGTTTCTAAACAGTTTGAAGGCTAAGAAATACAATTGAAATGTGGCATTGCTAATCTTCATTAAAGGAATATTAGAAAATTCCTGTCAGTCTCACTTTTACAGGTACTGGACACAGAAAACTGATTTGTTACACTGGTGCAAAAAATTCATGAATGTTAATGCAGTATTTATGTATTCATATTCTCACTACATTATAATTCATATAATTGCTACCATTGACAATGACCAGGGGTCTCTCTACAAATTTTTATGGTCTTTACAAACATATATCTTAAAATTAAGACTATTTGCTTAAACTGATGAATTTTTCTACCTCAAATACCTGCTATGTACATAACTGTCATATGACTGAGAGTGTGACCAGCATATAGCAAACCTGTAACTAGTAAAATTTGCTTGGGGAATCTGCCTGGATTTTTTACATATTTTGCATGTAATACTTTATTAATATCCAGTAGATTACTTAGAAGCATGCCTCTAATTTAATTGCATTTAGGATTACACAGATAGCAAAAAACCCAAAATTGTTACTCTATAATGAGTTCTTACTTTGCTTCTCTACAACACTGTAGGTCCTGACCTCATACAGGAGTTTACTTCAGAGGAAACTGAGGATTCTGAGACCTCAGTGTGCAGAGTCCTTATAAATCCGCTGACTTCACATCTGTTGAGTTTCCCATGCAATTACAGACATTAAAGCTCTAGCATTTAAACCTTTCAAAAAGTGTATGACACTAACATCCATGTCCCTTCAAGTGGGTAGTGGTATATATTGTGTGTTGACCCTGGACAGATGACAGGTGCTAAGCAAAGCTCATCTGCCACTCCCCTCCTCAGCTGTACATGGCAAAGAAAATACAACAAAATGCTTTTGGATTGAGAAGAAGTCAAGGAGAGATCACTCACTGATTATTGTCACAGTCAAAACAGACTTGACCTTGGGGAAATTAATTTAATTTATTTTCAATCAAACCAGAGTACAGTATTGAGAAATAATTCCAAATTGTCCCTCTCTTCTTCCTGGGTCCAAGTTAATTTCTAATTTCGCTACCTCCTCCTCCAAAGTGGTACAGAGGGACAGGAAGTGGGGGTGGGGCCATTTCATCACACATTGTCTCTGCCCCTCCTTCCTTCTCACAGTCTTACCTACACCATAGGAGGCAGTCCTTCATGAACTCTTTGAATATCAGTCCTCCCCATAGTCTGTGGTTCTTCATTAACTGCTCCAGCATATGTCCCTTCCCTGCTGGGCAGTCCTTCAGGAACAGCGTGCTCCAGTGTGAGTCCCCTGTGGGGTCACAAGTCCTGCCTGCAAACCTACTCCAGTGGGGACTCCGCTCTCCATATGGTTAGAGGTCCTGTCCAGAGCCTGCTCCCACACAGGCTTCCTATGGAATACCTTTGGACACATCTACCTGCTCCAGCATGGGATTCCCCAGGAGCTCCGGGTGGGTGGATATGTGCTTCCATAACCTCAGACTATATATTTCTACAAAGCAATGAACACATGCACATGAAAGTGAAGGCAAAAATTCTCTCTGGGACTAAACTCACTAATGTAAAGTTTCATTTTGAGATTAAGCAAGTCAGAATGCTTGAACCAAGACAACAAAAATTTTTAGCTTTCAAAAAATAGAGTGTGCAGACCTGGTGTTCTTCCTACATAACCCAAAACTTTTAT
>VZTX01016597.1:94876-114510 GCA_013400915.1 Pardalotus punctatus
GTTTTTGCTCCACTTCAGGTCCACTCCAGTGGCAGACTTGACTTTCCTCATAGTGAGCAAAAATAGTATGTTTATTTCCTGTCATGCTTGCAACTAAGTCTTCATAAAATTTGCAAACTAGCTTAATTAGAGCAAATAGTTTACTAATCAATGCAATATGTAATTCTAACTATTGAATTATGAAAATATTTTTTAAAATTTCATTACAACATAATGAAATATACTCTAAAGTTGTAATAACACACTTGTGGTCAGATCAGTATGCCAAATTATTGTTCAGAAAATCAATTTATTTCAATAGAAGTTTTAGGCAGGAAGGAGTGTGAATCCTGGCTTGCCAGCCTGGGAGTAGAGTCTTCCACAAGCATGTGACTAGAGCACATATGTATGAATTCAAAGTAGATAGGGAATTTTTCCAGCATGACATATTTAAGGTTAATGACCTTTGTGTAGTTAAAGTTCTCCACATACTGATTTCTCCTTGATGTCTGTTACCGGATTATATACAGACTCTGAGAATTCCTGCCATATAATTGAATCAGGGAAAGAGATAGATTGAGATTTGTGTTTTTGACTGTTCCATTAGATCCTCTGAATAAATAAAAACTTTAAAGCCTGTAATTATTTTTTTTTTTCTTTTTAATACTTAGTATGTTTCAAATTTAGTCTCATGGATGGTAACTGTAATGATCATGTAGAAATAAGGACATAGAAACATTCATGCCTTGTTTAATTTCAGATATTTTGGAGTGGAAATATACTTCCTGTATGTGTAGTATTTGAATAAGGCTGCGAAATAACTGATGGTATCCAAATTATATGAAAGTTAAGTTTGCAATGACACTCAAAATCTGATTTCTGCTGTAAAATGTTTAAACACTTTTCATGTCACATTCAGCAATGTGCGGGTAGTAAAACAACTATGGAAACAAATACTCAATGGTTATTTAAAACTGAATTACCCATTTCCATGAATATTTTATCTGCTTATTACCTGCAAATGCTTTATATTGCTTGCCTATAATTTGAGCTTATTAAACTTCTGAAGGTAAGGAGCTATGTGACAGGAATGGCTGTAGTTCTGAAAAAGAAAAAAAAAAGAGAGAATTGCACAGTATATAAACTTTAACTGGATAGACAGTTCAGAATTTTAGGCTTCTGGTGATATTTTCTTTTGACAAGGAATCAAAATAATATGTGTCAAAAAAGTCTAACTGTCCTGCTGAATTCACAAACATCTGATGAGCACATATATTTTCCAGGATTATCATCTTAAAAGTTATATATAATTTTGGTTCTTTCAAAACTAATAATATAAGTAAAACACCTCATTTATACTCTTAGAATTATTCATAGACAGAGGTAACTTACAGGGGAAGTGGAAATAGTTATTAAGTATAGATATTGTGGGCATAAATTTCATGAGAACAAGAAAGGATTATCTTTATCTTCTGATAAAGATATTATCTACAGAGATAATAAAATAAATGCTGAAGGCCATCCCTTCTTTGAAGTTGCTTACAGGTGTCATCAGCAAAGAATTTACATTATGATAGAATGTTAAATTCATGTTTTTAGTCAGAAAGAATGATATTTATTTCACATTTATACTTTTTTAATGGTATCCTATTTTATAATGCAGTTAATATAAGTCCATATGGATAAAATAAAAGATGAAAGCCAAAAGTCACATTAACAGAAATATTCTATAGCCTCCATTACTAATCTGCTCCTAAAATATAGCAAGAATCAGTTTGCAGTTTGTGAAAAGACACAAAATAAAAGAACAAAAAATCTGTTACTCCTAAGTTAATAGCAAGGGTATCAATAATATTTTTACCTTTGGGATGAGTATTTTTTCCTCTGCCTCTTAAAATGTCTGTATAATAATGGAAGACAATTTCAATAGCATTAACACACTTTCGAAGCTTTAGCTTAATCATTAAGAAGTCTTCCTATTGCATATTTGAATTGTTGGATTCCCTAGCTTGAAGATTTAGCTGTTAGCCTAACTTTTTTTTTTTTTTTTACTTCTAAAATATCAAACTGGGACTAAAACAAATTTGATGCTTTGAATGTGATATACTTTCTAATTAAATATTGTCATGATATAGCAGATATGGGACAATAAAAGCTAAAACTCATCCAAACAGTTTAGTAGGTATTATTTAACAGTACAAAATATGCTTATAGAAATTATTAAAACTGTATTTTTAAGGACTCAACTTAATACAGATTTCTTATACAACAGCACAGACTAGTGGCTTTAGCAAGTCAGCAAGTCTGCCTTTTCTCTTTAAATAGTACTAAATTCAGATGGCTAGTATCAGAGGGTATAGAAAATCTGTTTCTGTTTTTCTAATCTATACATTGCTTCAGATAGGACTGGGCCCTTTCAAAATAGGTGGAGGAGCTAAATACAAAGTTCTTTATAAATGGACAAGTTATTTATGCTGTAAGAGATTGGACCTGCCTTGCACAATTTTTTACATTTATTTGCAAGGAACAAGTTTGTCCAGACTGAGTAATTTCTCAGTTTCTTGCAGTGTGTCGCTGATTCACTGCATTGTTACATAAAATTACAAAATGATATTTTTTAAAAATTCTTGATCTTTTTGACATTTCTAGACAAAGTGTTTGCATAACTTTTCTCTGTGCATGTCTTGAAACTTGAGTGTAACTGTGACATGTAATCTTTTCCCAAATCTTCTGGATGTCAGAAAATATATAGTTACAATTAAGGTTTGTAACCTAACCTGAATGTAGGAATTTTAAACATAATGATTACACAGAGGTGTCTTTACCTCATTTCTTATGCATATTCATATGTCTGCTTGTCACATCTTTCTCTTTAGTTAGCCCAAGTACGGTATCACACTGACATTGGTGTAGTTGCTTCAGGTAGCTGGTGTATCCATTGATCAGTATTGTCCTACATTTCCCATTAAGATGGATCCCACTTCCTGAGAAATGCTTTTCTTTGCAATTATCCAAATGACTCCTAGAGAACCTAGTGTGTAGTCCTGTAGAGACATGAGATTATGGTGTGAACATAGTAAGTACATGGGACGGTGCCAACCACAGAAGTGTATCTGCAAATTCTGCTTTTCAGAATGTAGCTCATGCAGACAGAAAACATGCTGTTCAATTTATTCATCAGAATAAATTGGCAAAATGGGTGGAAGTGTGCCTCTGTGAGTGCATTTAAAAAGTGATCTCCCAGAACATTTCATCTTTTGGATCACTCTAAAGCTGTTGGTATCAGGGTAATTGAACACTGGACCTAAAGACAAAGTTAAAGGTAGGACACTACGAATAATCCTTAGATTTAAATTCCACTGGGCTGAATTTATCAGCTGGTATTTGTAACTTAGTAACAGTCAATGTGATGACATGTAAAACATATGAAATGTAAACAGCCAGCCTGGGAGAAAATAAGTGATTCACCACGCAGTTTAAATAACTATATAATTTGGTGTAAGTTTTCTTGGGACAGCAAATACTTGATAGCCTGATATCAACCTATCATTTGACTATGTAATCGTAGTTCCTTTTACCATATTCCTCCACTGTGTATTTATATTATTCCAAGTGGTTCAGCTGGCTTAATTTCCTCATCCTAGCTGGTTTCATTTCCACTCCATCCTGCCATACAATTTATTCCCAGCTGCATTATTCCTCAGCAAGTGAAAATAGGCTAATGAAATTACAATACCAGTAGAGTTGTGGTAGTGTCAAGATAGCAAATAAAGACTAACCAGGATTCCAGGATTTTTTTTTTTTTTTTTTTTTTTTTTTTTTTTTTTTTTTTTTTNNNNTTTTTTTTTTTTTTTTTTGTGGGATGTGTATGCCTATAGGCATTCTGGCTAAGACTTGCAAATCTATGAAGCTGTGTATCCATGTCCATATCAGAGTTCTTTCTGAACCATTTAACATCTAAACTGGCTGTCTTGAAATCCTCATCAGGCAGATGTAAAATTAACATTTACAGGGATGGATTTAGTTGGGAAGAAATGCCGAGTGCTGTCTAAATTTGGGACTATACATAGGTGAAACAGAACTGAGAATGAAGACAGAAAAGCTCTTAAAAAATGCCCAGTGCCCTGTAAGTTACATGGTACAGCTTATTTCAACATTCAGCATAAAAATGTCTTTGCAGTGCTGACAACTATGTGTGTTTTGGGACAACTATGTGCATTTTGTCTCCTGGCAGGTGGAAAAAAATAGCATGTTTTGGTTTTGTTTTTATTTGTTTGTTTGTTTTTTCTTTTCTGAAACCATGAGCTCTTAGAGAATTCTGGGTATTCACTGTGAGGTTCCTGCTACATATCTATCACACTGGGATTTTAATTTCTTTTCTTAGACTAATATTTTTACATATCATAATGAATAAAAGGGTAGCATTGAGATTTATACTATAAAATTAAATAAATGGTTGACTGCAAAGGCCTCTTTGTCTTTAATTTCCCTCTCCTTTTGCATCTTCTCCCCATTTTGGAATGATTTATGCTCTCTAGTTCATGGTTATGAATATGGCTTAATTATGTAGTCCTCCATTCAGACATTGAATAGCAGGGAGATTTAGGTCCATATTGTCATAATTTTACATTACTGATATAATTAGAATAATGATCATTGAGATGGCTACACAGGTGTCAAGCTCCTAAATTTAATCAATGGTAATAGTTTTAATCTTTCATTACCTCACGCATAAAAAAAAGGTGTCTCTTTTGTTTAAGGTCAGGAAAGAAATCCAGCAGATGGCAGCAACTCTCCATCTACCCCAACTCTGACTAAAATGTGTAATCTTAAGCAGAAACTCTGTCAAGAAATTATTTTTATCCAGCTGATGGCTGAATTTCTTACACAGACTGTTCTTTTCCAGTTTTAATTTTGAAGATGGCCAAGCACAATTGTTATCACTAAGTCATCTGAAACCAGCCAAGACAAGAGGCATCTGTTACATCATAATTAGTTTACCATATCAACAATTCAGATAAAGGGAAGATCAAAGTTGTAGTTAAATCTGCATTGAGGTGATAGGGTACCCTGTTTAAACTAAATTTACATCTGCAAGAATCTGCAGCTATTCTGGCTTTTACTGAGCATCTGTAAGGATTTCCTTGCAGTGGACTTGCCATTCCTAGTCATTCTTACTTGGCACATTTGTAGTGTAAGTGGTATTGGAGAGGATATACACAGCTTCCCTAAAGGAGAGACTTGTTCAGGCATTATTCTGTATTCACAGAAGATCACAAGGTCTTCCTGTTCAAGGGATACTGTCAAATAGGATATTTAAAAATAATCCAATTAACTCAAATTAAATGTATGCTGCAGCTTCCTATAAATAATTAACTGATTTTATTTTAAATCTGTCTTTAAAAAAGAGTGTTACAGTGACTCTTTTCTTCTGCTGAAAAAAACCCGTCAAGCTACTGAGACAGGAATTCCCTGTGGCACTATCCTACGGTTTATTCAGCTATGCATAGACTTAACTTGATCATTCAAATAATCCCTCTTCTGTGGAGCTTCTTGTTTAACTATACCTTAATACATGAATAAGCTACTCTAGGATTCAGATGTAGCTGATTACAATTAAGTTATTGTTATATATAAGAAGCATGATCAAAAATACATATATCATCAAAGGATTATATATATAATTCTTCCACTGCCATGAACTTCCTTGCTATTTGATATTTAAAGGACTTGTAAGTAAAGCTAAAGCTGGCTAATGATGCAGAAACCTGCAAGAATTCCAGCATAGCCTAAGTTTCTTGACAAATATGACAGATAAAAAATGTTTTGCTTACCTTAAAACAATGCAACGGTAATCCATATTTCAACGTGGAAGTTAATACTACAAAACATTTTATTTGCTGCAGTTTCTTGTTTCATTTAGCCTAAAAAAGGGTGTTGCATCTTTTAACCAAATATTATTAAAGTACTTATGTTAGAGAACATGAATTTGTATAAAAGTACTACTAAAGAGGTTTCAAGTACCTGCTAACAATTTCTTAGCAATGTTGTCTGTAGAATGGATATACCAGGGGATGTGTTACACTGGTAGCCTCAGAACAATCTTTTCGGACTTTGCAACCTAAGCATTACTGTTTAGTTATAAGGTACTTATTTTCTCATATTTTTAGTTTTAGTTTTCATAAATAAAAATGTTCTTTTCTTTCCATGTCCATTCAGATAACTTTGGAGAACTCCTGGCCCTTTTCCTTTTAACCTCCATTTGCTATATTTGTGGTCTAAAATACAACATCAATTGCCTGTAGA
Organism: Pardalotus punctatus; assembly: GCA_013400915.1. NCBI lineage: Eukaryota > Metazoa > Chordata > Aves > Passeriformes > Pardalotidae > Pardalotus > Pardalotus punctatus. The sequence continues at coordinate 101,162 of VZTX01016597.1, forward strand.
AATCTGCTCTATTCAAAAAGGGGTATAGATATAGGATACAGTTCTGAGATGGCAAGAATATGGGAATAGGTAGAGTAACACTTTGGGTTTTATTTATAAACATGTCTTGGGAACTTTGGCTTCACTCAGGCAATACAGGACCACATGACCACTTAAAGAACTTAAAGTAGGGTTCTTAATTCTCAAACACCCATCAAGATTTATTGCAGTAGGAAATCCTATTCATATATTTAGATTTTTGAAAAATGCACTGTATAACTGTAGTATGTGTAATAGATATATGGATCTTTTTCCGACAAAACATGACTTTCTGATATGTACTTATTTGACATTTGCCATAGTATGTCAGATGTTTTCTTTAGACAATAGAAAAAGACAGAAAAAAGACCCCCAAAAAACAGTATTGAAAACAACAACAACAAAAGGTAGAATCTTTGCACAAAAGGGAAAAATTTACTGCATTCCTGTTCCAGGATATGTTTTATAACTTATTCTTGGTGTATGACCAGAAGAAATAGTGGCAAAATTTCCAGGGTTTTTTTGTGGTTTGTCTCCATCCACCAATAATTTTTAATCTTTCTGTGAATTCATTTTTTTCTGATAACTGTTTTGTATCTTTTGGGTGACATATCGGTTGACCCATTAATAGCAGATTTTCCTTATTATTTTATAGGTATTGCTGAACAATTTCTATGTGATAATATGCCATTTTCATAAATGCCAGATTCTGCTGAGTACTATTTGCATTCATTAGATATATAAAGGAAACAATACAACAGCAGAATTTTCAAACAAAAGCCATTGAAAACAACATAGCCATGGAAACAAAATATTTTTAAATGGAAAGAAAAAAGTAGGGCAATAACAGAAGGAAACTTTTACATGCAACTTATTTACAAAATCTGTAATTATACCTATAAGATTGGTGGGCATAAAAGAATAACTTTTAGCTGTATTGCAAATACAGAACACTGTCCCTACCCCAGTTTCTCCAAGGCACAAATTAGCTCATATAAAATAGTTATTTTAGCTGTGATGTCTCCATGCCTGGAACTCTTAAGAAAATGTTTGTCAACAGTTTTCACCTTAGAAAGTTTACTGACTAGATAGTATATTCATCTAGAGGCTTTGTAAAAAAATAAATTTACTATTGGAATTTATTCAATAGTGCTTTGATAATCGAACAATTAACAGACAAGTTGATGTCAGTGCCCCCAGATCATTATGCAATAATTTTCCAAATACCAGAAAGACCTAAAACAAAACACCTCAGGTAAATTTCTTACTGCAGAAGAAAGACCACAATCAAACTTCTAACACACTGGAAAATTCAAATTTTAAAGGGTCTAGCAAATAAAATTTTTTGCAAGGATGAAACACTTGTTCATCATTAAAAAAACAAAAAAAAACAAAAACCAACAATTCTAAATACAATTTTTTTCCATTTTGGAGCCTGGGCAGGAGCAGGGGCCAGGTGCCTGCACAGGATTACAGGCCTGAGAAAAAGTCACACAAGCCAGGGTGAGGATATGGAATTAAGGAGAAGCATAGGGGCAAGAGAAGGCCCCAGAAGCAGCAGGGAGGTGGAGAGAAATGGGTTGGCCCAGAGATTCCCAGTGACAGGGACCAGGAGGAAAGTTGAGCCTGATGACCTGCTCAGCTGCAGCTGTGGGCACAGCCTCGGGCCCTCAGCTAGGCGCCGCTGCAGCTGGCTTTAAGGGAATCACAGTGGAAGACATTGGCACATCCATGGGCGAGGCCTTGCGGTGTCTGACTGGGGCTTCCAGCGCTGCTGTGAGTCGTGACCCCGTGGCTCCCAGCTGGGCCGGCTGCAGGGCAGCCTCTGGCAGAGCTCTGGAGCCTCTCGCCATGGCTTGGCCTTAGGACCCAGACTCCACACACAGCTGGGGCTCAAGTAGGTGGGGACACCCTGGGAGGACAATCTGAGAGCTGCAGGTATGCCAGGCTGGGCAGAGTGTGCCTGTGGAATGCATTTCCCTAGCAGGGGAAAGAGCAAGAGGGGTAGTGGGGAAGCCAGACTGTTCTGCAGGAGTGCTGTGAGGGAATGGGCAGGACAAGTGCGGGCACTCAGAGGTGGGGAGGGCCCCAGTTGGACATCAGTGGAATCTGGAAGGGCCAGGGCTCTGCAGCTGGCCGGGCCTTTAACACTGCTCATGCTCAGGCCATCTTTGGTTGGCCCAGGCAGCTGCTTTCGCCTCATTCTGTAGTAAGTCTGACAGGTGCTTCTGTCTCATGAAGAGCAAATGCTAGTATTTAAATTATTATTACTGACACTTATTTTCAAAGGGTAGATGTGCCCTAGTAATTTTTTTTTCTTATGATTTAGGAGCTGTTTTTATAGCTTGGGTTTACTGCAGCACTGGAATAGAAATTGTCAAACTTTGTGAAATGCAAGGTAAAACAGCACTGATGCTAGTCTAATAGGTGAAAAAGGGTTAAACACATTTTCCCTTTATCTCTCTGCAGGGTACTGTTTACTAGAGCTTAAATCTCTACCAAATAGCAGCCTGAAACCCCTCTATTTTGCTTCCTACTACATTCCCACTGGGGCAATACCATGTTTCTTGATATTATTCTTCATCATTCTACCTCTTAATAGCAATACTACTGAGAATGACTTTACAGGACGAGAAACACTGATTTACTTGGCTGTAAAATCATTCCTGGAAGACTGCCTGCTTGTGCTGTACCATTAAGAGGGAGACTGTGTTTCAGTCTGTTTGTGAAAATGAGATTAGGCAAGTGAGAGGTCTTAATAGGCCTCTCTTAGCTTCATCATTGGCTATTGTCTTTCTGGACTAAATACATAGGTGATATTTAATGGCCAGGATTAATCATAAATGAGTGATGAGGAAAATATTCAGAAAATATGTAAGGACAAAATACCTTTGATTCTCACAAAACACAAGATACAAAATCCTTAATCAACTTATTTCATTATCCTTCATATGCATGTACACCGTTACCTCTAGAAATGGGAAATACTCTGGCTATTTAGACCAAAATTATTTTCCCCTAGGTTAACTAGTCTTTTTGCAAGACTTTGTAGCTTTGTTCTCTAAGTGAACCAATTGAACTAAATTATTTCTCAGATTTTCTGAATATTGAAAATCCCAATTTTGATATAATTGTTCACAACTTCCATGTTTTAATTTGAGGAGTGTATATTTTTCCTTCTATTTCATGTTGCTGCTTAGAGCCAAAGACACATCTCTTGATGTTCTTTCTTGAATAAAAGCAAGTGGTTAGATAAGAAATATTTTATTCTAAATGTTATTTGAGAAATCCAGATTTTTCACACTTCATAATTCTAAGGATGTCAGTTAACAGGGTGTACTCATACATTTTGAGAATGACTATCAGATGTTGTTGATGGATTTTATTGTTAACAGCAAGGAAAATTTTCTCTTAATAAGAAAACAATTTTTGACAGTATAATCTCTTAGTCAAAAAAAATTCTAAATAAAAATAATTTTCAATTCTATGGGGGAAAATAAACCACTATGAAAGGAAAATTCAAGGTATATAGCAAAGTTTTATGCAGCCTTTTGTCCCTTTAAACATTTTTAATAAAATTATAGAGGCATGGAGTCTTCTCTCTGACATTAATTCTAAATCAGACTAAGTACATCCAGCCTGTAGAAGATTCAAATTCTAGCTCCCCTATCCTGCTTAAAGTGAACCCAATATTCTATTTTTTTCAGTGATTCCATTTTTAGGGATTTTCTACACACTTTTTGTAATCTAAATCTGAAGTTATGTAATGTTACAGTGTTGTGTTAGTACAACCATTTCTAGCATGTAAATGGTGTTAGTCAGACCTAAGCTGTCCCTGCATGACAGTTGTTGGCATTGAGTTAATTATAAGTCAGTTACTTAATTCCTTCTCTTCTTGCTACTTTTTGGGTTGGGTGTAGGTGTTCCTTTCCTTCCTAGAGCATAGAAGTGGCTTCTTGTTCATTAATCCATATAGGACCTCATTTTCTATTCTGTGCCATATCCACATGTATAACCACACTGTTTCCCTTCAAAAAAGATGCACTTGACTACAATGTCATTTGTCCTGACAGGCTTTCCTGTTGATAAAGACGTTTTGTCTGTCCCTGTCTGTGACCTTCAAATACCTGAGAGGGATTTCTTTTTTTTTAAAAAAAACAAGCTACAATCTAGCTACCATAAAAAGAAAAATACCAAAACATATACTTCTACCCCTTTCCCTGTGCAGGTGTAATATATATCAGACTGCCATCAAAAAGGTAAACTTGCAGAAAATGAGACTCTTTTTTTCCTAAGTAACAGTGCTGAGCTCTTTAGACTCATGGACTCTGTCAGGAGAGTAAGTGGACAGGACAGAAAAAACATGACAGGAAGACATTCTATGTGTTCCATACTAGCTGTTAGCTTTGCCTGCCTAAGTCACGGAATACAATGGATGTCCATTTTCGTTATTTCAACACAAGAGTGATTATGAAGACTAAAGGACAGCCACAAGAGAATTAGCCTTGATGAGGTCAAATTGAAATAAATTACCTTCATTCCAATAGATTCAAATGCTTTTGCAGTATTCTTCAATGAATTTATTTACATGGCGTGTCAGTGACATAGCAGAAGACTGTCAACTCCATTTACCAGTGACAAACCTGAGAGAAGCTTGGCCGTGTTCATATAGTCTAACAGCACTGCGTGTCTCCAAAGTCTGCTGGCAGCCATGCAGCCCAGACCATGTCTTTTATCTCCAGAGCTTTTAGCATTGTTTGACACAGATTTAGAAACAAGGTTTGGGAAAAGTGACGTCTGCTTTCTTATGTTATATTTCAAATTTATATATATTATCCTGTGGGGCTGTATAGCAATATTATTCTCTTGATATTTTTAGCAATGCAATCCTCTACTTTTTTTTCTCTTTTAAATAAACAGTAGACAGTGATAGAGATTTTTTTTTGTGTCAGCAAGTTTCAGAAACTAAATTGATGAGTTTCCAGAGCTACCTGTGATATTCTGATATGCTGTTGATCTTGTCAGTTTTTGAGGTTTTATCATCTGTGGTTTAAGCTCAAATCTATGCTGATATGCTGATATCCTTAATGATACTGAGACAAAAACTGAACAAGCCCTAACCCTGAAATTATTAGAAGAAATTGAGTAAATAGAAAAAAGCCATGGAATGATAGGTAGAAAAAAAACAGTGCAGGGGAAAAGGGAGGTGAAAGGCATGCATGTCCCCAAATACAGGAAAATGTTAGACTTACTAAAATGTCCCATGACTACAACTCTGTGATGGTTCTTCCTTTATCTTTTAAATGCACACAGAATGTGTTTATTACTCTTCAAGCAAATGACAATAAATTAATCTATTTAAATGGGGCTTAAAGAACTAGAATATTAAGAATATATCATAGGAAATATTTTTACTTTTTGTGGTTGGAATTGCTACCTTTTTAAAGGAAAAATTGAAGCAAAATAGTACTATTAACAGAAGGGGAAAATACTGAACGTGAAAAAAGTTCTTTCAGTGAACAGGAGGGTTCATATTTCTCAAATGATGAAAGCCCATGTAATTGGACCAAGGAAATTCAATACAGGCGCCTAAAATATATAGCATAGAGCAATAAAGAGAACTGATAAAAGAATGGAAGATACATTTGCATATGTCTTTATGAAAAAGGAACAATGCATAGTGCACCAGTTTTCAGGGCATATTTTATGAGTTTTTATTGCTTAATCAGCATTCCTATGATGTGATGATTAATTAAGCAACTTAAATTAAAAAAATAATTAATTGATTCTATTATATATATAAAGGAAATGCTAGCTGGTATATAGTGTTAGCCTAAGAAATCTCTGCCATAAACATAGCAATGTTAAAATGTAACAAAGTATGTATTCAAGGGAGAAATTTGAACCTTGTCATTCAGCCTTCAGCACTGACAACATTATTATTTGCATATTTCTATTCACTCTGCTTCCAGTCTGACTTTGAAAAATAAACCAGATGCTTCTAACATAAAAATTATTAACTCAGTCATTTGTCATATACAACCATGTTGCACAACATTTGAAGGCCCTGCAAGATCATATTAAATAAATGATCCAAACCTATGTTCCTGATGCATTTTATACTACTTAACATTTGCTTATAACAAAAGTACTCTACCTGCCTCTTTTCAACAGCTGTCTGCATTGTATATGCAGTGCATTTAAAAAAAAAACAAAACCAAAACAAACCAAAACACTGAAACTGTTATGGTGTTATGACAAAAATATGATAGTTTCAGGGAAGAGTGTTTTTAGGGTGAAACATTCTTGATCACTATTGGTCATTTATTGCTATTTACTTTTATTCTTTCCTAAACCATTTAGGACTATTGTGATTTCTGAATGTCATGAATGAGATATATAAAAAGGTGGAAGGTGGTTATCAATCCCAGACTGTCTAGGTGGGTGGATAAAATACAAACTCTTAAGTGCTGTGAATAAAATATCACAGAGTGGTCGAGGTTGGGTCTGGGTCAAACTCCCTCCTCAAGCAGAGCAACTAAGAGCAGGTTGCTCAAGACCATGTCCAGATGGTTTTTCAGTATTTTCAAGCTGAATATTCCACAGTCATTTCTAGGCATACTGCCTAGGAATTTCTATACAAAAATTCAGTATTCAGTTACAGTAAAACAGCTGTTTTCAGATATGTATACAGAACTTTGTCTTTCCTTTTTCCCATTGCTTCTTGTCCTGTCATTGGACACCAAAGAAAAGAGCCTGACTCCATTTTTTCGTCTTTCCTTCAGTTGTGTTGATGAGTTTTCCCACGAGCTGCCTTCTGTCCAGACTGAACAGTTCTACCTCTCCCAGCCTTACCCAAAGGAAAGATCACAGAATCACAGACTTGTAGAATGGTTAGGGGTGGAAGGGACCTTAAAAATCTTTTAGATCCAACCCCCCCAGCGTGGGGTTCCTTCCAGTAGACTGGTTGTACTGAGCCTCATCCGTCCTGGCCATGGGGATTTCCACAGAAGGGGAGTCCGCAACCTCTTTGGACAATATATTCCTTCCTAACATCTGGCCTAAATGTGTACTCCTTGAACTTAAGGCCATTCCCCCTTGGCCTGTAGTACTATACACCCTTGTTAAAAGTCCATCTCAGTCGTCTTGAAAGCCTACTTCCGATACTGGAAGGTGTTACAAATTCCCTCCGAACCCTTTTTTTTCTTTGGACTAAGCAACCTCAACTCTTTCATTCCATCTTCACAGGAGAGGTGCTCCAGCCCTGTGGTCAATTTAGTGTCTCTCTTCTGGGCTTTTTCCAGTAGGTCTACAGCTTTCTTTTGCTGGGGGCCCCAGACTTAGATGCAGTGCTCCAGGTGGGGTCTGGAGAAGAGTAGTGGGGGACAATCACCTACCCTGGCCTGCTGGCTGCACTGCTTTTGATGCTGCCCAGTTGGCTAAGCAGTGAGTACACATTGCTGGGTTGTGTTTTTCTTTTCATCAACCAATACCCCAAATCCTTCTCATCTCAATCCATTCTGGACCCAGACTGCACATTTGCTTGGGTTTCCATGGTCCAGAAGCAGGACCTTGCATCTGGCCTTGTTGAACATCATGAGATTTCACAGGCTCACCTCTTAAGCCTGCCTGATAGTGAGAAAGAGCTAAATGAGTGAGTTGAATAGATATGGTGGAAGTTGACCTAAATTTGTTATATGTGAAGAGATAAGTTTACTATTGACAAGGCTACAGTTCTATTTTCTTATACCTAAGGGAATTTACCAAATAACATACTTCTTGTGCAGGTACTGCAGGTTTTGGTGATGTGTCTGGTGTACTTAAAGAGCTAATAGCATAAGTCCAGTTATGAAACAGCATTTTTGCACTAAAAATAGTGCATTGAAAAAGGGTTGGTCTAGCACAGTGACAAAGCAAGGAAGTGTTTATGTCTAAGATGATGTGTTTTGGAATGCAATTGTTTCCTAAGCACTTCGATCAAGTACAGAGAATTTCAATACAAATAATTGTGTATGACTACGATTTGTACTCTTTCACATCAGAGTTACTCTAGAAATTCCACTCTGTTTTGCTGCTTTTCAATTATTATTGTTTCCAGAAGTTGTTTTTCACCAGTGTATTAACTTTTCTGTTTATTGAACCCTTCAGAATTTATTGGTTTTGCTGTAGAAAAGCAAATAAAACCTTTTTAATTTTCTGTTTCAGGGAAATCTTGAAGAGTCTTACACTTTTAATCCTCCAGTCATTAACTGTGCTATGAGGACATTCTGGTGAGGTGGTAAGTTGGTCTGTTACTTTGATGAGCTAAATTGTCATTTCAGATTTAACTGCTATAACAATATCCTTCAGTGTCTATCTGACAAACTTGTCTTCCAGGCTCTCTTGGCAAATTTCCAAAACTGTAAATCTGTGATTGATTTCATATGTAGGAAGTCTGAATCATTGAGATGTCGGATTTTTCCTGTATTTACAGATTAACTTTACATTATATGAACAGAGCAGTTGATTCCTACATGCTCAATGCCTGTTTTCCAGAAATTCTATGTTCTACGCATCTGGAAATCTGGGTGATTATTGTAATTAGTTTTGTAGAGCATGAGTCACTCAGGAATGTTAGATGTTTTCACCTTTCAAAATTTCAGTAATCTGTCAACTATTTGTCAGACTTCTTCCAGAATATTCTGTCTCCACACCCTCATAAGCCTAAAGGCTTTTCTTTTTCTGATTGCACAGAAGGCTAATAGGTTTAAGAGGTCACTATGACCTGTCAGTGTTCTCTGGATGAGCAGCTTTATGAAGCTCTAATAAATTACATCATAATTTCTGTTGATCTTAGCAACAAGTAATTATTTTATAATACTTTCTAACCAGGAATTTTCATCTGCAATAGAATTATTTGTAATTTTTACTTTGAAATACTGAGCAGAGACAACAGAAATGATGGTTACTTATTTCTGAGTGTTAGAAAAATTCTGAATAATGAAGGGCCCAATGTCTGTGAATCATATTTCAGATAATTGTGGTTCATGGCTCTCAGCCTTAATATACCATGCTCATTCTTTTCTTTTTTTTTTTTTTTCCTTCATTACAAAGTCAAAGTTTGTGTTACTGTTTGAGCTTGCGTGCTGGAAAATACAAATCTTCTTTCAATGAAACACCCATGTGGCTTTTGCTAAGTAAGATACCATTTCATGGAGTTTTTTTTTTCATATTTCTATCCATCTGTTAATAAAAGTACAAGAATAGTTTTACAATTCCAATTATATATACTTGTTATATGAAAAAGATTCATGTTTCAAAATTTAATGACTGCAAGAAAACATTTCAAAACACTAGATTAGTGTTATATAAGAAGAATATAGTTGCATGCTATTTTATATTCTATGGACATAGAAATGGTCGTTACATTATGTACATCAATTGTATCATTAGGACTATTGATGTAGCTTAGATTCTTAATTCTCTGTTCTCTTGTTGTTGATAAATGCAGAATTTATGAAGCAAACAAGAAAAATTATTTCTGATTTTAATATATGAAATTCACCCAACCCATAGTCTGCTACTTTTTAAACAAGGCAGATATTTGTTCTGATCAATCTTCCGGGTGACTTTTTCTTTTTGATATCATTGAAGTACATGGTTATTTACTACACTGTCATCTAAAATAAACTATGTCACCCAAGCAGTGTCTATTTATTGGAGTGAATACCAACAATAAAATTCCATTTGGATACAAAGTTTCCTTTTCAGGGTTTTTTTTTCCTTGCCTTTGAAAATATGCAACAGATTAAAGAGTGATCTAAATCATGTCATTTAGTCATCCTCTTATCTCATTTTATTAGCTAAAATATAAATTACTTTTATTGGAAGTAATAAAATTATGCCCTTTTGTTGGTGCCTCCTACTGTAAAAATACAAATAGTTTAGATATAGTAATGTATTTTACCCAAATTAATAAACACATTTGCAGAACAAAATCACATTCATAAAGTAGTATCTATTAAAAAAGAAATCTAATTTATTCCTACAGTCTTGCAGCAGTGTGTTTTGTTTTGTTTTTTTTTAAATAAATGTGAACTTTATATTAGTATTTGTATTTCACAGTTAAAGAATTCTTGATTGTCTGTGGTTCTTCAAGACTGCAAATCTGGAATACATAAAATTTCCTAGGCTGAAACCCTGTCACCTTATCAAATGAAAGAATGAAGGAATTAATAACAATGGAAAAACAACAGGAAATTTAAAAAGGGGGGGGGGGGAAGCAAATTTATAGCAAATTTTCAGTGGTTTAATATTTGTGTTAGTTTAACGATTCTGTATTTGTGGCATGTGTACAATGATATAAAATTTTTTAACTTGCATTCATTTTCATTTCAGATGTTACAGAAAAAAAATAAATCCAAACTGTGCAAACTTTGTCTCTTACAGAAATTAATTTAGCAAAACTTCATAAACATAGAAAACCCTGCTCAAAACTGAATAGAGGTTCCTTCTTTTATGTATTGCTTTCTTTTAAACAGAAAATCAGTGCTTTGTTTGCCTCTGCTTGGTGAGCCCATTTTCAGCCCTGAAAATGTCAATATAAAATTCTCCTTGAGGGTGAAATTTTGATAGTGCAGAAATATAAAGCATGTCCCTCAGACTTCATTGTGTCTCAGATTCCATATTTAAACTTGGATGAGCAGAGATATGTCTGCGGCACTTTCACAATAATTAAGATACATGCAAGAGGAGACAATATGTCTTCATTATTTAGAATTAATTTGTTGTGATTGATGAAAAAGGTGAAAACTGTAGATACAGGCATATGAGGCCATCTATTACTTTTTTTTGATCATAGAGTTAAAGGAGGCAATTATTTATTAAACCTTTTTAAATGAAATTCATATTATTAATAAGAATGTATGAGTATTAAAATTTTCAACACTGACTATCAGTTCAATAGGTTGGCAAGCTAGAATAAGAATATTCAAGCTTTAACCTCTAGGCAATATTATTGAAGCCAGTTTAGATTGGTTCAGTTTGAACATTCTTTTAGTTTGACAGTTATTTGGCTAGATGAAATGTGATGCTGGAATGAGTTCAAATGCTGAGGATAAAGAGCCACATTACAAAAAGCCTGCATGTTATGACAATAGTTCATATCTTGCAATCACAACAGAAATGTCGAAGATCAGATGACTGTGAAGAGGCAACTGCACCTTAAGTCAACATGCAGTTTTGAGTCTTGTGACACAAAACTGATAAGGAGCCCTGGAAAAAAAGTGAACACTCCCATGCCCAGCCTGCACTGTAGGTGTGGTCAAAAAATTCTGGTTCGTTTATCTACTTACCATCAGCACAAAATTCACTTAACCAAGCTTAAAATTATGAAAAAAAGAACCTCCTTTTTTTGGTAAAAATCTATATTGCTCCTAAAAATATTCTTACTGAAACTAAGTCAAGCAGTCATTTCTGATGAAGAAATAATGATTAAGAAAGCAGCCTAATGGAACGGCAAAAACTCTTAATACAGTACAGAAACACAACCAATGAAAATAGTTTTGTCCACAGAATTATATATCCAAGTAATTTAGATCTTCAGTTTCTTCATTGTGTGGATAGAAACTAGAATAAATAAAATCTTCATGGACAAATCAGGCATCTATTAAAAGTATTAGATTTTTTTATTCGTACTAATCCATTACAGATGATTTTTAGTAAAATTAAAAGTAAAATATTTTTAATCTGTATTTTTCTTCCCAAATAAATATTGGTCTCACTCCGCAACATATAGCAAATAGTAGTGGAAGGAAATATGTAGTATGGGTCAGTATTTCTCAGTAGCTGTGCGGTAACCATAGGTGATGAGTCACTGAAAGTAATCTATAGAGTTACAAAAGAGAGATTATAATAATATAATCTGAATAAAAAGGAAAATGTTGCTTTTTTTCAACTATAATTTTACTTTTCACAACCAGGTGATTCTGAACGCAGGCAGCGTGGGATCAGTGGTCTAATTTTAGCATGTTAATAGTATTTGCTCTTTTATCATGAGTCAGTTTATTGAGAGACAACTTTTTAAAGCACATTTCTAGTGCGACCTGTTGTTATACATATATATCAATTTTCTCTTATAAATATTGTATGTATGTTGTATAATCTTAGGTTCAAAAATTAGTGAATATACTCAACAGTTTTCCTAAATTATAGGATTATTTAAAGAAAAAGTATTGATTGTTTTACAAAGGCCATTTTAAGATCCTGTGCAGTTTTGAAAAACTTTATTGCCTGGTGAGGGTTCTGTATGCCTGAAGATTCATGTTTATTATTCACAGAGAACACATTTTTGTCAGAAATACTTTTTGTGGAAGTGGCCAAAACCTTGTAGGAAAAAAGCTAATTGTCCCTCTGTGTCTTATTGGCAGAGAACAAAACCATTTAGAAACATCAAAAAAAATTAAATAATACCTTGCTAAAGTCCTTTTGCTTAGTAAATTTGATTTTTTTGTTGTTGTTGTTCTTGTTCTGGTTTTAATTTTCAAATCTCTATTATATTAGAATTCTTATATTTAAAAATTTATTTTATTGTCTGAAAATAGCAGTAATTACATGTAACTAGGCGTAAAATCAACATCATTCTAAATCAAGTTGATTTTTATACATTTTTATGTAGTTAATTAATAATCACAGAATCACAGAATGGGTCAGGGTGGAAAGGGTCATCTGATCCAAGCTCCCTGCTCACGACGGGTCATCCTAGGGAGCATTACACAGGATTCTGTCCAGATGGTTCTTGAATATCCCCAGTAAGGGATACTTCACAACCTTTCTGGGCAATCTATTGCAGTGCAGTCACCTGTACAGTGAAGAAGTTCTTCCTCACATTAAGGTGGAACTTACTGCACATCAGTTTCTACCCATTTCTCTTGCCCTACTGCCTGGTACTACTGAGCAGAGCCTTGTACCATCTTCTTGGCACCCTCCCTTCAGATACTGATAGACATTGACAAGGTCCCCTCTCACTTGTCTCTTTGAGGCAGAATAGGCCCAACACTCTCAGCTTTTCTGGGTAAGAGAGATGCTTCAGTCTCTTAAACATCTTTATAGCCCTCCCCTTGACTTGCTCCAGAAGCTCCATGTCTGCTCTGCACTGAGGAGCCCAGATCTGGGCACAGCACTCCAGATGAGGCCTCACCAGGGCTGAGTAGAGGGGCAGGATCACCCCCCTCGACCTGCTGACAATGCTCTTCCTGATGAGCCCCAGGACACCATTGGCCTTCCTGGCCCCCAGGACACACTGCTGGCTCAGGGAAAACTTGCTGTCCCCCAGGACCCGGAGGTCCTTCCCA
>VZTX01016599.1:0-30812 GCA_013400915.1 Pardalotus punctatus
TCAGCCGGCTCAGGGAAAGCCCCGAGCCCGCCAAGTGAGCTCCCCAGAGTCGCTGAGACCGAAGAACTGCCACGGCTTTGAACAACAAAATTTAGTCATCTCCAAACTATCAAGAGCCCTGCCAAATCCATACTAAATTCGATAGCCAACAAATCCAAAAGCATTTCTCCCATCTCTGCCCAAGCAATCTTCGAAAACACATCTTCGGGACCTTGAAAGAAACGACTTTCTTTTGCCCAGAAATAGAGATTCTTCAGCTCCGATCTGGAAACTGAGACTCCCTTTTTCTTCAACGCTATGTCTAACTCCAACGCCAAGGCATTGCTTGAGGAGTCCGTAATAACCACCATTTTAAAAAAACCTAACTGCTAGGGATTTCTCCTACCTCAAACCTACCGCGCGCTGCCCGTACAGGCCACCAGATGTCGCCCTTGGGGATGAAAGAACCACACACACGCACCGGTCAGAGAAGGCAGGAAAAGAAGGGACCTCCGAGAGGCCCGACTTTATTTTATATTCTCTTAGAAATTCTCTCGGATAGGTGGAAAGTTTCACATCCACTCAGCCCCACTGGGCAGATGACAAGTCCATCAAACATCTCCGCCCAGGAGAATGGAATGAAAACAATTCAGCAGGGTTAGCAAAACATGGCTATGTTTACAGGAATATGTGTGAGAATTCTTACAGAACATGAAAACATAGGGAAACTGCAAAACTCAGGGCAACAAGTTCCTTCCTTCCTTCCTCAGTTGTTTTACTTCTCAAGGAGAGACTTTTGCTCTTTGCTGCCTGAAGATGTCAAGTCAATGTGCAAAAGAATATTTAAGTACTTTTTCAGAGGTATGAATGGCTTTCACTGCAAAGAATGTAGCTGAGCAGATAATGTTTGACTTCCTATGTTCAAGGCTAAGCTATATGGTTCAAAGTACAAACTCAATCATCCCATCTGCAGGATTTCAAGTAGACCTTACTTTCACAGACATCTGCAAAGATAAAGGGAGCTTTATTTTCATGTAAAACTCTTGCAATTCTCAAATTGATCTATTTTTTGTGGTCTGTTTTCCATTATAACTTAGTGGAATGGAATTAAATTAGCTCTACCCTATCAGAAAATGCCAGCAGGAAGTTTAGCTTAACATAAATTCCGAGAGCAGATCATATGCAATTCATTTTTATTTTTAATTGTTTCCATAAACTCACAGATTGGATTAGCAAAGCTGGTATAGCGTTTTTTGTTTTATGTAGTATTTTAACTAAATACTGAAGGATAAATTGAAAACCAGCAATATTGAGGAAGTCCCCAGGTTGTAATTTAAGTTGTGAGTCATGAGCATCAAAGAAAAATTGGATCTTGGAGATGCTTCTGTGGATAACAAGTTAGCCCTAAGATTTTTACTATAAAAGAAACATCATCAAATGCCAAAGCATGACTAAGCATGTAGTACTGGAAAAAGTGCTTTAATTGCAGTTTGAATCAACTTTTTATGTACTTCAATCTGAAATAGTTATTTCAATTAAAAAAATTAAAATATTGTAGAAAGCATGTCTCAGGCCACAAAAATGAATTGTACCAACCAGGTGATACTTAATATATTGTTTTCTTGGTAAATTGCAAAAAAAGGCATTAGCTATGGTGCCAAAGGTTGAGGACTATTAAACAAGATAGAAAAGTGTTTTCAGAAATGGACAGTGCAGTTTTTCCACACTATAAGAAAGGGTGGGTTTTTCCCCTTTCTTTTTTTCCCTCTTGTTTTGTTTGTGGAGCTTTTTGTTGGTTTTGTTTTTTCCATTTCATTGGCTACTGTATCTGCAAGCCAAAAAGAGGCGCACAGGTCTGTACTGAAGTAACACGAATGTATCTCTTGTCTATTAAGATGCAGTTTGATGGGGATTTTACGGGTGGTAAGTTAGGACAATAAAAGTCTGGTCTTCAATGGCCTTTGTGTAGCAAAAACAAGCAGTAATATTTTTCATTTTATTAGTCATCTGATAAGACTTTCTCAACATTGCCTATTTACACTGAGATGCCTTCTATTTTCTAATTTATTGGAACTGCTCCTTGTTAAAAGGAAGACCTGGATGTTTAACTGAGCCAGAGACTTGGTATGTTTTTAACTGACACTCTACTCTGGAGTGTTTGGCTTAACTCTTACTAAAGTCACCTGTGGCAGAACTCAGATGGAGGGACCAGTCACAAAACAATGTGCTTATGCATGTGTACTATAACAGAAATAGCAGGGGAGTTGTATTTGTAATTTTTGCTCTGGGCTTCTTAAGTTTGCTAGAATTAAATAATGTGCTCATTTATTAGCCCAAATGAAAAACTTGGGATGCTGCCAAACTTTTGTCTTCTCCAATGTGTGTTCTCAATTGCCTATACTTAAAAATGGTTTCATTGAGATTCCTAGATATAAAATTTAAAATGTGCAATCTACTATTACTCATACAGGCCAAACAAAATCACTAAAGGTATTTCTTGGAGCTGGACATTTCCTGATGTCTCAGTGCAGATCACACTGTTACATTTCATGCCTACAGATACACTTTGTGTACCTGGCTGATAGGTTCATCCCTGGACAAGGTTTCCATGGAGAGGAATGTTTATATTACTTTTTGAACTCTAGCGTAATGATAGATTTTGTCTTTTGCAGCTTTATTTTCTTTTTATTTTATGAATACTGATCTATTTGATTGAGCAATTAGATATGGAAGATGAAGTCATATCCTGTGTGACAACCTACCTTTAAGGGGAAGGGAGTCCTCTTGAAGGTGGGACATCACATCCTGTCAAACCACAAATCAAAATACTTAATAATTTCAAAATAAATATTTTTTGCTGTTTTACCAGCCAGTAAATAATATTAAGGGTTTTTTTTTGTTTGTTTTTCACTTTGTCTTCTCTGTTTCTCCTAGGTTGAACTGGAATTTCCCTTTGTTAACATGAAATTTTTTGTGCTTCTGTTCTTTGGAGTTGCTGATCACTTCATCCATTGTACAATTAAATACCTGCTTTGCTAGATCTATTTTTATTGCTTCTCTGTTTTGGACTAAAAATAACTGAGTATAGCATGCCTATAATAATAATAGCTGAATAATAGCTTCTGCTCACTTGAGTAAAATTTTGCTTCATCTTTTTCAGGGCTACCAGGGCAAATGGTTGTACGGCATATTGCTTTAAAACAACAGCTTTTATAGTGGTTAGGCTAGGTGCAATGCAGAAGGAATAAACTTGGGATGATAGCAAGGATTATGAACACACTTGGAAAGATTAAATAAGACTAGTTCTGTGTTTTCATTTTTCCTAAACTGTGCAACTGGCAACATTATTTTCATATTTACTCCTAATGTCTGACATAAAATTTGATACAGTTTTAATAAACAGATAATCTTTATTAAATTGTGCTGTCTTGGTATTTGTTTCAATTGGCCAGTGAAAAATTGGGCCAATGACAAATTGAAAAGGATTGAAAATTTACAAGTACTTATAGTACAAAATAAGACAAAAGTAAAAGATAATTTTACGATATCCTCTTGTCACAGACTAAAAGCATCTAAATTAAACAAAAACTTCTGGTGTTAGTGAAAGAGACATAATGACTACATTGACCAATTGAGATCCAAAACAGTGTGCCTGCTTTGCTCAGTGAAGTAATTGTCAGTTGAAATAACTGAGGAAATGGTGGAGTTTTTTATTACCATGTAGAAATACTCAAACTTGATGTGCTTCTAAAAAGGTAAAAGTTGAACCCAATCAGAAGTTAAAAGTTATGGCAATAACTTTTTCTGAAATGGTAATAATGTCTTGAAAGAAGTACACATAAAACCCATGGTGCTGGCCTTCAGATCAATGAATCAGCTTCTATGTTTAAAGTGATATTTCCCCCCATTTGTTAGACCTCAGAAAAGATAGTTATAAATGGATCCCTCAAATTTTATTTTCCAGATAACATGCTGAGATCACTATGAAAAATAATTAAATATTAAAACATGAAATTCAGAACTGTTTAATCATAAAAAGTTTAATATTATATACTTTTGCAAGAAAAGTTGTACTTTTTTTTCCCCCACGATGGAAAACAAGCATGGCAATACCAAAAATGAGAACAGAGTATTTCTTTTAAATAATAGTTTATTTGTCTTCTCAGAATAGTTAGTATTGGTATCATGCAATTTATCAGGGGGAATTTGGTATCATAAATATTATGAAGTTTTATGGTCTGAATCTATGTCCATCCAAAAAAACAAAAGCAATATAGAGACAACATTTGATGTTATTAATTGTAAACATAACAGTTATAGTCATGGGTTACAAAAAGTTGCTATAAAAACAATGGTTAAAAATTAGTATGGAAATTTTATTCAGCAAAACAGTTGCATTTATATATTATTTTGGAAAAAAAGTACATGGTCTTGAAAAAGCAGATGGGACTGAAAACAGTCAAACTATTTCTACTCACACAGCAGTTCTATTAATAACAGCAATATAAGGTATAAGTGGAACATTATATTTGTATACATTCACTGTGACACAATTCCAGACAATATAACAGAAACCTTTTGGGTTCAGTCCTATAACTATATATAATCTTTCCAGTACCACAGAAACACTTTGTCAAAATCAGCTTTGTTAAATAAGTGGTGCTATTTTTACTCATATTTTTCAATACCATGTCATTAATAATACTGTTGCAATAATTTTGTTAACAAACAATGCCTAACCAGTCACAAGTGTTGTTCCCCAGAGCTCAGTATTGGGACCAGTCCTGTTTAATATCTTTATCAACAATCTGGACAAGAGGATTATTTGAGTGCCTCCACAGCTTGCAGACAATACCAGGCTGGGCAGGACTGTTGATCTGCTGGAAAATAGGAAGGCTCTAGAGAAGAATCTGGACAGTCCAGATCAATCGTCCAAGGCCAGTTGTATGAGGGTCAGCAAGGCCAAATGCCAGGTCCTGCACTTGGGTCACAACAACCCCTTGCAGTACTACAGGCTGGGGACAGAGTGGCTGGAAAACTGCCTGGAGAAAAACGACTTGGGGATGCTGGTTGATAGTGGCTGAATGTGAGCCAACGTGTGCTCTGGTGGCCAAAAGGTCATTGGCACACTGGCCTGTATTAGCAATATTATGGCCAGCCAGGACCAGGGCAGTGATCATTCCCCAGTACTTGGTGGCAGTGATAAGGCCATACCTCAAGTCCAGTCTCCAGTTCTGAGGCCCTCACTACAAAAAAGACACTATGGTGCTAGAGCACGTCCAGAAAACGGCAACGGACAGGGAAAGTGTCTGGAGCACACATGTTATGAGGAGTGGCTGAGGGAGCTGGGGTTGTCTAGACCGCAGAAAAAGAGATTCAGGAGAGACCTTGTCACTCTCTATAACTGCCTGAAAGGAAGATGAAATGAGTTCACTTCTCCCAGATATCAAGTGACAGGACAAGAGGAATTGGCCTCAAGCTGCATCAGAGAAAGTTGAGAGTGGATATCAGGAAAAATTTCTTAATGAAAAGGGTTATTAAGCACTACAGCAAGTGTGGCAGTGGATCATACCAATTCTAACACTGCAGGACCTCGCTGGTGGAAAACCTTCTAATCTAAGCACCCCCTGGAAAACACAATGGTCTCTCCCCAAAACTGTGTGAGCCCCTCTGGTTGTAACCTACCCCTAAATCCTACCCTTCCCTACTCCCTGTTGGTTAAGGGGGTTTCTCCCCACCTCCTGTTATCTGGCCCCAGATCATCCCTATAACTGGGGGCTCTCGGGGCCATCTTGCCTTTTTTTCTGCCTTGGACCCCTTCAGAAATAAACGTCTGGAACTTCCGGGAGAGAGTGCCTCTGGATTCTTTGTCTCTGGGAATGCCAGAGCTATCCGGCTCACTGGGTGAGTGAGAACTGTGCCTTACACCGTCTCAGGTGTGAGAAAAGCTTTCTGTACAGCACCAGAGAAGTGCTGGCTGAAGTGATCTCTCAGAAGCCATAGAGACACTTTCGGTAAATGCAGAGGCTTGTTCCACCCCTCCTCAACCCTCGGCATTAAGCAAGCTGCCCAGGGACATGGCTGAGGTATTTAAAAGAAATGTAGATGCACATGGTTTATCGCTGGACTTGGCAGTGTTAGGTTGTATTAGCTGGAAAACAAACCAGTGGGAGATTACAAGTCAGAATTAAAATTTAATAGGAAAATTAAAAATAATGTAATAATACAAGGAAAAAGCACTGACAAAGTCAGATTCAACCTGACACTCTCTTAGGGTGGTGGTAGCAGTCCAAATGAAGTAGTTCAGTTGAAGCGGTGATCCCAGGGAAGGTCTGGTTTCTTCCTGAAGGTCTAGTGGTAGCTCTTGTCCTCTGGGAACCCCACAGACAGGGCTAACTTGGGCAGTTGGAGGCCAGGTTATATCCAGGTGGGAATGCTTGGCTCCTCCCTCCTGGGTGGAGCATCACAATAAGTTGAGGTAAGTCCATGAGTCATGTGGTGGGTTCTTGATGGCCCATTGTCTGTTATCAGGAGTGAGTCATAGCAGGAGATAACAGTTATTGCCCCACAGCTGGTGGTAATAGAATACATAAATACATCTCTGTTGTAACCTAGAACATAGGTTAACAGTTGGACTTGGTGATTGTAAAGGTCTTTTTCAACCTAAATGAATCCATGAGTCCATGCTTCAATAAATAAGGCAGATATTACAATTTCCTTTTTTTTTTTTCCATTGGTGCATTAATATTTTTTTTTAAATTTGGTGCAGCAATAAAAGATTTGGATTGCTTTGAATTGCCATGAATTGCCAGTTCTGAGAAATTCAGATAGCATTGATGTGCCCTGTCATACAAGTGGTCACAGAAATAGCTACAGAGCTCATTGAACAAAAATAAAGGAACAGAGAATCACTGGGTTATACATTTTTACTTTCCATGGGTAACTTTAAGCAGAAGGAGACTTCCTTTCTAACCTCAGTTCCTCTGAATGGATGAGCAAAAAACACTGGCCTGAGCATGACAGGGTTTCTGCACTCTTTCAGAAAATAACTGTCAGTTCCCTTTATTATCGTGATGTTATACTCAGAAAAACAAAAATACAGTTAAGAATCCAAAATATTCTTCAGGAAGATGAAATATTGTCAAAGTGATATATTTAAACCAGAAGGCATGCAGTTCTTATTACATGGCTCAAGTTGTTAATATTCACTGATGAAGGGAGTGATCTTAACCCACTGATTAATTCACTTGGGTTTAACACCATAGCACTTTCAGGACAGAGGTCTTCTTAGTAGCACAGTCACATGATAGAGTTTAGAAAAGCCATCATTTTCACCAGAAATTATCTCTGTTAGGTGGTAGATTCACCACCTCACTCTGACATAGTTATTTCAACATTTCATGAACCTCCTTGAGAAGAATCACTTTTTCAAAGTTGAAATTTCTTGCACTGTAATTACACTAATCCTGCTAAGCAGGTTTTTTTAATGTCAAGTTCACCTAAATTAAAGAATCTGTCCTGTAAAATGATTTGCCTTTAAATAAATACACACAAAAATAAATATCTCTTCTGCCTTCTGCCTGTTTTTGAGTGAGTTGAAATCTTCAGTTTATCATTGTAGTTTGTGTGTCCAATCTCTGCATCATTGTCATAGCTGTCCTTTGAACTGTCTCTGTTTTGAAATCTGTTTTAAATAAGTCAAATATATTTCATGTGAAATGATACAAATAAATAATATAGATTTTAGCCTAAGTCACTCCCTCTTATGACTTGCTGCTTTCATTTTAACTGAGTGTGATGCCTAAAAGCAGGCTACCTGAAACAGAGGACTAGACAAAATTAGGAGTATAAAATTTATTCAGGGCCTTCAAGGTACATTTGGGCAAGCAAAGTCCCCCTCGGGGACTACACCCAAAATTGATGTCGGGTCATAAACTCTTCACCTTTTATAAATTCTGTCCTACTAGCATATTGGCACTTAATTCTCCAATCATACCCTTAGGTGATGATGTTAACCACCCCAGGCCCGCTCCCCCCATCTCACAGTTGTTCACATATTTTCGGGCCCTAAGGCAATGAATCTGTATTCAGAGAGCTTTTCTTTGGCTAAAGGTGCTGGAAACAGAGGTTTTTAGCACTTTGTAAGAAGCACAGATCTACACCAAGTTACAGATACATGAAGAGTAAAAAAACCAGAAATTATTAAGGCATCAAGTGTTTTGGTTACCACTTTTTTAAACCATCAAGCGATCCTGTGGTCAAATTAAATGGTATCTTTACTGACTCACAGTTTTTGACTTCCTGTGACTCTTTTTTGTGTCTACTTCATTATTAATATGTTTAATGACAGAAAACTGTGTTCTCTTAACAGAAGGAGAACATCTTGCTTTTGCTTTTCTGAAGAGCTCATTAATTTTTTCAAATAAATCTATTTTCCTTATGTGAATATTACAAAGAAGTTTGTATTTTTATGAAGTTCAAGCTACACTAAAATTGTACATTGTACTCAGTTTTATACATCAAGACCTTCAGCTGTTATATTTTGCATGTGCCATTGCTGAATTTGATTGAGATTGAAAATGCAACAATTTGCTCCGCTACTGAAACTCAGCTGCAGATCTGTATCCTTAAAAAATATGACTAAAAGGCCATCAAAGTTTATCTGAGAGCTACTTGCTACAAAGTGGTCAACATTTTCCTAGTAATGATATTCTCAGATGTTTGAAACCAAGCAGCAAAAGGAAACTGAACTGGAAAGGTTTTCGTTTGTCTTCCAATGTGATTTATTCTTTCTTAAATTTAGATCTGAAATCATACAACCTTGTTTGCTTCCAACATTTTGAATGCTTTGCAGGGAAATGAACATTTTTCAAAGAAACTTTATTTATTTTAAGAGTTTTTGCAGTGTTTCCATTTAGGTATTTTTTACTTTATGTTTTAAACCCCCCCCCCTCTATTTTGTAGACCTTTAATTTTATTTGTTTCCTTTTTTTGAGTCAGTATCACTGAGCATCAATACATTTTCCCCTCTTTGTTAGTGACAAATATATGCTATCATTTACAACAGCTTGAGGGAGGTGAGTCATCTGATGGTCCATGCACCAAGGTCTTGTAACAAGGCTAAAGGTGTATTCTCAGAAACTGGACAGACACAGAGCACACATATACACTACATATAAGTGTATATACATATATATGTATGTATATACATATATACATATGTATATCTATATATATGTGTGTGTATGCATATGCACACAAATGGCCACAAATACACACATCCATACAGTATCAATGACCTCTAAAGATATGTCTCATGAACTCACAAACAAATTTAAGACTTAGAGTAGAAAACTGTAGGTAGAAGAGTATACACTGAAATTTACAGTGGGTTATGAAATATGTAGTAAGTAACATAATATAATTTGGGACACTTATAAAGATAATAGTGTTAAAAAAATTTGAGCTGGTCAAGGGAAAGTCTCCTATTTTCACTATTAAAGCTCAATATTACTTCTTCTCCCAAAATTTTAGTCACATGGTGAGTGAATTTTCTGTAACAACATTTAGCATTCATACACATACTTCCAATATTGTAGTGACTTTTTGTTTTAATAGCAGAAATATGCATGACTAAGGCACATCTTCTGTAAAAGTGGCAGTATTTCCAAGCGCTGTAAGAATTAAATGAATTTTGTTTTGTGTTTAAAACTTCTGAAATTTGGAATGCCTCATTTATAGGAACTTCATCTTAAATATTTCAAAAAGGTTACAAATAAATGGGTTTTTTTCTTGGTTAATTTTTTACTCCTAATTTTTTCATTCTCAGTTATTAGAGAAACTTAGCCAGCTTGTAAAGTGAGGATATACAATTGAACATAAGAAGTTGATAGACTACCAACTTATTTTCTAAACAATTTGTCCAATTTTTCTTCATTAGAATAATTGTGTCTTGCATATCTCTTTTTTAAACATCTCTTTAATTATCATGGATTGCCTACATCATACCTTATGTGTAACATTTAGTCCTTTGGACAGCAAAACAAATTAGGCTTTTTTTGGAGATTAATATTGTTGTTATATAATTAACATGCTATGTGTATAATTAATGTATAATTTATTTATTTAAAGCAAAGGCTCATTGCTTTTGATCTCTTTAGTGAAGATTAATGTTATACATTACAGATACCAATAGTGGGTCTGACCAAGAGCTTATTACGCTTGAGGTTGTGGCATATTGTTAGGCATAGGTGTCATTTTCTCCCTCTCATTTTAGAGTTAAAGGACATGGAAAACATTCTCTTGTAAGATTTAGACAAACAATGTACTTTCAATAAAGCTACTCTGTTTTTCTGGAATTTTCTTGATGTCAGGAACCATGTGCTTCAACCATGGTCTTCATGTGCATGAATGCAGACTGAAAAGCATTATCACAGGAGTTTTACATTTCTACATGGTAGGGCTTTAAACTTGGATCTCACCACAAAAATTGAGTTATTTTAGAGTAAAGTTGGTTAAAAAAAATAATCTTTGATTCCAGAAACCAATTAATTTTTCTCAGTCAAAATTCTGTTTTGCAGTTATGGTTTTGGTATTGAAAAGCCTTTTGAGAACAGCTATGAGTTTGGAAGATCTACAAAACATTATTTTTTAATAAAGATGTTAATAGCTCTTGACTTTATAATTAAGTTAATGAAATAGTTTTACATCAGAGTAGTTTTTAGTAAGAAACTAAGAGCATATAGCAATTTTTTTGTTCCTAATAAAAACGTGTTTGTGGATTAAATTTTTTCATGTTGATTTCCATCTGTAGTAATACTAAAATTGTATTATTGAGTGAGGAAGTACTGAAGATTGTAAGTTGTTATTTTTATGAATCTGAGTACTTGAAAAGTATTCAATCTGATGGCATATCTCCTGTATGTGTGCAATTAAAAAAAATACTTAAACCAGACAATCTAGTGAAAGACTTCCATAATAAGACCAAAATGGTATTCAGGAACAAAGTCAACTTTGACGCAAGCCTCACTAAAGAGCAGACCAAGAAGCAACCACAAACCTGCTGCAAGGACTGAGAAAAGGTTTTTTTCAGGGATCCTACAGTGGAGCAGGGGATCGCAGTGATCAGGGTGAGTTTCTAGTGCCAGACCCATGTGGACCTGGCATTTTGCTCTAGAGCAGTTGCCTCAGCATGGACAGAACAGCAGGGATGGCAGCAGTTCGCCCTGTCTCATAAGGGGCCTGTAGGGAGCCCAAGCAATCAGGAACTTGGCATGTCATCCAGAGCATGGTGCAACAATTTCTAAGCAGTTCAGGTGGAAAGGGGTTCCCCTTCAACCAACTGGGAACAGCCAATGGAGGCAGTGGACTGACCCAACAGTTGGTGAAGAATGGCTCAAAGAGATCTTTTCATTCCCAGTCCTAGTAGTGTATGCTCCCTCAAGTGTAGTTTTGGCATGCCGCAGGGCACATTTGTCTGTAGCTGCTGGAGGCAGTGCACCAGCTGTGTCAAAGGCCTCTAGCCTTCTGATGGTAGATGTTGCTCTCCAGGTCTCAGGTTGCCAAGAGTGCCTAATGCCCTTCCATGAGGCTGGGGCTGACAACTATTCCTTTTCAGATGGTGTGCTGTTGTTGATGAGCTATGTCATCAGGTGAAGGAACTACAGTAGGAAATGAACAGGCTGTGCAGTATTTGAGAAAATGAGTAAGAGTTTGATAGGTTATTCTTGAGGTGCTACAGTCTCAGGAGTTTCAAACCTCTGCTGTAATGGAGATGCAGATGGATTTGGAACCTGTTGAACCTAAAGGCTGGAAGCTGGTCGCTGCCTAGGTAGGAAGAAGGCTTCTCCTCCTGAAAACCTGATAATGACAAGTAGGACTGGCAACTTTTACAACATGTATGAAGCTCTGAAACCAGAAGGACAATCAGCTGATGAAGTGGATGAAAATCCTTCTGATAAAGGGGCCAACTAGGGCAACACAACCTACCCCTACATTATGATCTCCTCTGTTATGAGGAAAAGAAGGGTAGTTGTCATAGCTGATCCCCTTCTGAGGTGAATGGGGAGCCCAATATGTGGACTGCACCCAGCTCACAGGGAAGCCTGTTGTCTCCCAGGGGCTTGGGTAAGTGACATTACTGGAAAATTTGTAGCTTAATAGGGGCCTCTGATCCATATTGTTCTTCAAGTTGGCAGTGATAACAAAAAGAAGTCCGAGGATAATCAAAGATTTCAGGGCCTTGGCAAGATTGATTGAAAGATCAGAAGCACAAGCATTATTTTCCTTGATCCTTCCTGTACCAAAGAAGACTATCTAAAGGAACAGGCAGACTCATCAGACCAACATGTCTCCAAGGCTGGTGTCATTGGAAATCCTTTTGGAGGTTCTGGGGTCTGTCAATAGGAAGTCTCAATGATTTTTGAACATTCTTGGGAATCTGGAGAGACCCCAGTTGACTGGAAGCTGGCTAACATTGTCCCAGTTTTCAAGAAACACAAAGAAGGATGACCCTGGCAACTGCAGGCCTGTAAGTTTGACTTAGTGACTGGTAAAATTATGGAGAAGATTATTCTGGGAGGTACTGAAAAAACAGTCGTTGGTCACAGCCAGCACTGCTTCATGAGCAGAAAGCCCTGCTGTCAAACTTAATTTCCTTTTATGACAAGATAGCACTCCTAGCTGATCAAGGAAAGCCAGGTGATGTAATCCTTTTGGATTTCAGTAAAGCTTTCTGTACTCTCTCACAGTATCCTCCACGACAAAATGTCCAGCCCACAGCTGGATCAACACAGTGGGTGATGGGTGAACAACTGGCTCACTGGTTGGGCACAAAAGGTTACAGTAAATGGGATGACATCAGACTGGTGACATGTAATTAGTGGGGTTCCACAGGGCTCCATCTTAGGCCCTGTTCTCTTTAACGTCTTCATAAATTACTTGGATGAAGGACTTGAAGGAATATTAAGAAAGTTTGCCAATGATACTAAATTGGAAGAGCTGTGGATTCCCTGTGGACTCCCTTAAGGGCAGGGAGACCCTGCAGAGAGACCGTGGAAAATCAGAGAGATGGGCAATCACCAGCCATATGAAGTTTAACAAGGGCAAGTGCCAGGTTCCACACCTGGGATGGGACAACCCTAGTTGTGTGTATAGGCAGGGGAACAAGAGGATGGAAAGCAGCACTGTGGAAAGGGGTCCTGGTGGATGACAAGGTGAATGTGAGTTGGTAGTGCCCTGGCAGCCAGGAGGGCCAGCCATGTCCTGGGGTGTATCAGGCACAGCATCGCCAGCTGGGAAAGGGAGGGGATTCTCCCACTCTGCTCTGCATTATGGTGGCCTCAACTGGAGTGCTGTGTGCAGATTAGGGCACCACAATACAAGAAAGGTATAAAGCTATTAGAGGGTCTCCAAAGGAGGGCTGTGAAGGTGGTAAAGGGCCTAGAGGGGAAGTCATATGAGGAGCAGCTGAGGTCACATGGCTGAGGGGAGACCTCATTGCAGTCTACAACTTCCTCATGAAGAAAAGCAGACAGGAAGATGCTGATCTCTGGTTTCCAGTGACAAGACTCAAGGGAATGGCCTGAAGTTGTGTCATGGAAGGTTTAGGTTGGATATTAGAAAATGATTCTTCAGTGGCTGGATGCTGGAAAATTCTTCAGGGAAGTGGTCACAGCACCAAGCTTGACAGAGCTCAGTAAGTATTTGGACAATGCTCTCAGGCACACAGTGTTATTCTTGGAGTTATAGTGTGCAGCACCAGGAGTTGGACTTCAATGATCCTTGTGAGTCCATTCCTACTCAGGATATTATATGATTCTAATTCTTTCCAGAGTATGGCATATGAAATTTCTCATTTTCTGAAGAAGATGCAGAAGGATAAAATGCAATCATCCCTTGCTAGTGGCCTTGTAGATTGTTAAATTAGAACACTATGTCTTATACTACAAGCTATATAACAATTCTGAGAAAGGATTGCTGCTACAAGACTAGATATTTCTTAAGAAAATTACATCATTTGTTACATATTGTACATATGTAACATAGTGTATCTACTGTAACCCCAACTGACAGCCAAACTCTTTCTATACAGGCTAGTTTTCTCATACCTTCTACAGATAATTTTCCTTCTGCCAACATCAAAGTATCTGAACCATCCTCCAGGTTTTGGGCATCTCCCTCCAACTTTGTATGGACTTATTTGCCACCAGACACTGTGATATAAATTAATTTCTCTTTAAGCATACTTTTAAAACTTTTAGATGTTTTTCTTTTAAATATAAGTAGTTTCTTTTAAATATAGGTAGTTTCTTTTAAAGACTTCTTTTAGAGATAAGTACTTAATATCCTCTCACAGAGGAAATTGTGGCCAGAGTTATTATAGACATGGAAAATTAGGTGGGGTTCATTCACTTTGGCTGTATTGTGTAGCAGACCATGGTTAGTTTTAGTCAGACTAAGTAAGACTCAGTTCCATAGTTTATTTTATGTTATAAACTTTTAATTGACCTGAAGTTCATCAGGATGGCTCTAAAACCTGGTATTCCCCAGAACAGCTGGTTTTGATCATAGCTATTACTTCTGTAGTCAGGTTGAACTTTTTCTTCAGGGCTTCCAAATGAAATTTTATAATTACTCAGTTGCTTTCATAGTATTTTTAAGCAGCAAGGATATTTTCAACTTAAAGGTTAAGGTTGGGCTTTGTTTTGTTTTTTCCCTTTTTATATTTCTGTATAGATTTCAATAGCACGCCTTTTAAGTGCCCATAGCCTGAAGTAATGGGAGCCTCAACTCTGTTCAGTAGAAACCCTTGTAAAGTAAAACAATGGCAATCTGAATGAACTACTCAGATTTGAATCAAGGTGACGGAGCTGTGAACATAGGCTTACTAGTGAGTTTTGCAGCCAGCAAGTGGCAGCTTCCCAGTTTATTTTGTGGTAGCTCGGGATATATATACTACTCTTTTTTTAGATTTTAAATCACATTTGAATTTAATAATTTTTGTTTTACTTATAGAAATATTTCCTTTCTCATTGTTATGTTTGAATAAAATATTTCTGGTTTTTACTTCTTTTGTGAAGTGTTTTGTCCATGGTAATTATACAGGGAAGCCTGTGCTTGTGAAATTTGTAGCTTTCCTATAGAATTTTGTAGTTACATCTCAAAACAATGAGCTGAATTATTTTTTGACAATGTTGCAAGACTACACTAAAATTCAAGGAAAAATAAATAACTGTTAATCAAAGTAAATAGATGTTACCAAGTGTGCTGTTCATTTCTTATGTCTCAACCCAAATATACAGCAATATTTTAAAATGTATTATGGGCAATATGCTTCTATAGATTGTAATTAAAAGAGTTTTCTGGTTTTACTGTCTTTATAAATCTTCTAATATTCCAATATATGTGTAATTCACATCTAAGAATTTTTATTTTTTTGTCTATAAAACTCCAAATCTAAAAAGACTGTCCCAAAGCTATGGGTGTGTCATTTTAGGCCTGTTTAATTTCCTACATTTTATTTTGGGCATGTCTTATATTTTGTGAAAATTCTGTAAAATCAAAATTGGAAGAAATGCTCTTCAGAAATGGAGCTGCATTATGACTAGATTCTAAGATATGCAAGTTTAAGCAGACCTTTATTGTCTTAACAGTCCTGCTCTCAGGCTTCTTATTTTGGAAACCATAAAACTAACTGGAAAAGTATATATCAGTAGAAGAATCTATACCCTTTCCTGGTTTATGAAAGAATTTATATTAAATCTGTAGTCAATTGAGTATAAATATTTTTGGGACAAAATGAGGGTATATTACTGGATGGGTAGTGTCACGTTCCACTGTGGGGAACTGCAAGGAGTTCTTTTAAAAATAGATGGTCTGGAACGAAATTAAGTCAACCGAGACAACACCACATCTGGGAACCATTTATTGGTGACGAACAGAAAAAAAGAGTAGTAATTGCCCTACTAAAGAGGGCTAGAAAAGACAGAAAAGGAGGACGGAAAATGGAAAAGGATTGGGGGGGAGAGAGAGAGAGAGAGAGAGGTTCGGGGAGTGCCGTCAACATTTCACGCGGCAGAGGGTGTGATATGCACGGTACCTCCTGGGGAGCCTGCGCAGCTTTGCTAGAGACACGGCCCCACAGGCACAGCTCCAGCGGCGACGGGCGGCCGGACACGTGGTGAGTGCGGATCGGGCAAGAGATTCAGAACCCTGGACAGGGTCGCGACGTGCATCGCGATGGCAGGCCGGATCGGGGGCGGGCAGTGTTGAATGCAAGTGACTCTGGCAGGAATGCAGGGAGGAAGCAGGCAGGGCAGTAACACAGGACGAAGAAGGCAGGACAGGTGGCAGCTGGGATAGGTGAAGGGGTAGGGCAGGACACAGGCTACACATGAGGCTCGAAGGTCAGCCGATGTCCTGCAAGCAGACCTCAGCAACCTGGAGCCAGAGCAAAAAACACAAGACCCAAAAGCCTAAAAGGATGAGACTTACAAACCCCAACTCAAAAAAACCTCAAGCAAAATGCCCAAGCTCCAAACTCACAACCAAAAAAGCCAAGACTCCAAAAACCCCAGAGTCACCAAGCCCTAGATCCAAAGCCCCAACCAAACAAACCTGACTCCAAAATCCTCGACTCAAAAAAGCTTCAGCTCCTAAGACCCAGAGTTTGTGACACAGTTACTCTTTATGCCCACTGGCTCCTCCCAAAGTCTGCCTGCTGACGGGAGTCCATTGACCCAGTCCAGAGATCCACTGCCGTCCATCGGTGGAGACCTCTTGCCATCTGATCGGAGAATGTCTCTGGAGAGTACAGTGTCCTTGGTGTTCTCCTGCTGACTGCCTGTCCCATGACAGAGATGAAATGGTTGCCAGGCAAAGTCTGGCAGAGACAAGGCTTTCACCCATCTTCTCCTAGTTGCTTCCTGCAAATGGCACATGTGCAACCCCTCTCCTGCTGTCAGTTTTGAGACAAATCAAAACTAAATTGGCTCCTCACAGGTAGCTAATGCATACTTAAAATGTTAATGTTGTTTTACAGATTAATGCAGGAAAAATTTTGAATGTGCATTTCTATTCAATATCGTTCATTTTTCATGTAAAAGTAAATTCTACAAAACCTCTTCACATTCTTTTGGGGAAAATACTCTTCTTAGTTATAATTCTAATCTTTTTAAATATGACCCTTTTCAAGATGGGACATTAAAAATAATGGATTTTAATTAGCGAATCTGAAGACATTTCAAAGTATCCCTAAGATTACCTGCTTGTTGAGAGTATGTTTTAATTTTCAATGAATTATAGTAAGTTACACTTACTCCTTTCATCATTCTCAAAGTTCAAACCAGCGCTCCTTCTACCTAATTTTTGACTCATCTAGAATTTATTTGTTCAGCCAGAAATGAAGTTTTTTGGATACTTTTAAAAAAATTGATCTTGTTTCTTGGTAATTGCTCAGGGGAAAAGTTATACTGAAAAATCAAAAGCCATTAGATAGTCTTGGTGATTGCAGTACTGTTTATGGGTGTACTCAGAACACATGCTACATGTGTAAGAGAGTTAGAGTTAGAGAGTTAGAGGGCATGACACTTCTAGAAAGAAAAAACCCAAACCCCTTTATTTTCCTGCTATGGCAATAGCTATTCTGCCTTAGCAGGATGTTCCTTCATTTAACATTAAACATAGCAAAATGTAGTGAAACTTCAGGTAAATGGAGGGCTTGGATGTTTTTTTTTTGTTTTTTTTTTTTTTTAATATGAGATTGGTCTCAGTGGACAAATGGTTTTGAGTTTTCTCTGAGCAGATTAATACTTGTGAGGCAGGTCATCCATCAGCGAACTGGTTGTGGGGAAACCTTTCATGTGAATCTTCGTATTTTTGAAAATGACTCAGCAAAGGTAACTGATTTACACTTGGAGTGGCAGTCACTCACTTTGCATACTGAAAGATTGTACACACATACATGCTGATGACAAGTTTTCAGTAGCTTCAGGGAAATATTAAACTTTTATCCTTTTAAGTAGCACGTTTTTCTAAATAGCAAAGTACCTTTAGTACTTGAGTATCTTGGGCTCTAAGAAATATAAACCATACCAAAATGAAACTGTAGCCTATTCTTTCCAGTTAACAGTCTCATAGGAATGTTTGATAATTGCTATATTAAAAAAATAAAAATTTGCAACTTGCAAAAATATTCTGTTGTGAATAATGTTTTGACTGAATGAAGGGCAGCAGCTGCATTTAAACCAATTACTTCAAATGTTTAGACAATTGCAAGTCCAGTACTTGTATTGAAGATGAGAAAAGAGAGGGAAATAATATTGCTTGGAAACCATACCAAAATTTCTCTAATCTCAATAGGATGCAAACTTTAGAACAATTATCAAGGAAGCATGGAAAACAAAACAAAATTCAATATGAGTTTAACTATTGCAAATTGCTACATATGTGGTGGACAAACTTCATTCAAAATGTCTCATCATCTATAGACAAAAATCTGGGGGAAGAAAAAGAGTTAAAATTAGACTCTAGCATTTTTGTGATGCACCTGGCATTCAGCATCACATATGAAGTTATCATGGAGGATGAGGAATAATGAAATGTTAACAAAGATCCTATGCTGGCAGAGGTGAACAGTGTTAAGTGTCAGATGCTGACTTGTCTGGAATGAGATTATAAATGGTGAACATAAAGAAAGAGTTTTGTAAACACTCTTGTTTCACAGCTTTGTTAATGACCTTGGCATTTAAAAATATACACATCCTGAGTAAACTAGGTGTCAGTACAAGGAACTAGTGTGAATAACTTTGAATACTGATATAAAGGAAATGGGTTAAGATTGAATATGATACAGCTGTTTTCTTAGAAAATAGCAGTTAGCGTATCTGCTTTAGGCTTGGTGTCAGAAAAAATTGTGGTAATGCATTCCCCTTGCCCCCTAGGCCACACTATGATCATTCATGTCAGGAACAAATAAGAAAAAAATATTTTCCCCAGTTTGTGAGGATTAGAAAAAACCCTAGTGGGGCGTAAAAGAGAGGTATTTAAGCTAAAGGATACTATCAGCAGAAGAAGAAATAAGCAAACTGGTTACTAATGCATTGAACTAAAAAAAAATACAAGGAAATTCTAATCTTCTTGTAAAGCAGTTCAGTTAACTACTAAATGGAGTAATTACTTTCAAAATGCAACTCAGTAAGATTATGAAAGGAATTCTATAGGGCAATAATTGCAAAAGAATAAGACTGGGCTAAAAGAATTTTCTAGTATTATGTTCTTAATTGTGTCAAAAAATAAGTGGCATTCTCAGTGTATTATGAGGTTTTAGCATAATTCAGATTAGTGGTGAAGGAAGATAAGTGACTGATTAGGATGCACGCTTTAAGAAAGCGTTACAGAATTTTATGCATGCTTTAATTTTTACTTTTATTTTGCTTAACTTATGTGTATAATTTTTCTGATTGAACCATATCCTTTTTGATACAACCTGTGACTGTGCTGTTCCTCAGTAGAGGGCTGGGTATGTGCCTGGTGGGCCAAAACTAATAAGCACACAGAGTTGATTCACCTTTGCACCATTAACACCATTTCATGCAAAAAGGAGAGCATTGTCATTATGGTGTTTGTTGCCTTGCTGTGACTGTTCACTTTGATGACACTAGCACATCTTTGTTGTTCTGGTGTTGCTGTGATTCTCACAGCAAAGTAGTTGAGAGAAGGTTTGCCAGGTGTGAGAAGAAGAACACAGTGATTATGTGTATGATTATAATTAGATTTAGTTTTAATACAGTATCTAAATATTGGCATTGTGGTATATAAGTAACAACTCTATGATCTGTTATGATGGATTATAGTATAACCAGGTTATGGTCCCTTCTGTTGAATCACAAGCTTCAGTGAGACCCCCTTGCTTTTTAAAACATCTCAGAGAAGTCTAGGTGCAGCTAAATCCATCTAGTCTCAGATTTGGTCAACAGCTTACGTCTAAAGGGTTATAATATAGACAAGTTCAACAAGAAACCTACAGGCTTACAGTCTTTGGTGGTGCAGAATTCACAATTACAAAGCAACAAAGCACCTATGAAACTCTATATTTGCTTGAATCTTAGCACTTTTTGCTCACCTGTCCAAAAGTATTCCTCATCTTTGGGAGGGACATACTCTGCAGGCACCCCTTGCAAGCTGCTTGCAGGATACCAGTTTGCCCAGTTGGGCCAGTCTCCAATAACATTTTATGCCCTTTTCTTGGCCTGTGTACACCAAAGTCAATCACAAATGCCTCTGCTCCCCCATCTCTGGACTGTATTAATTACAGAGCATCCAGCCAGTTCTTCCTGTAATATCCACCTGGTGTTCTTTTATTAGGACAAACCACACTGCCCATCAGAGACAGCAAAAAGGGTGTGTGCGTGGCAGAAGGCGAAGATATATCTAAGATCTGACTATAGTTCATTGGAGTCACACTGCTTTGTTTTTATTTGACCATTTTTGGGAATTTTGAGAACAAATGTGTAGTATTGTTGTCCTATAAACTACCTCTGAAGGTTTGTGTCAAAATAACTGATAGTATAAATCATATATTGAGTTACTTTGGTCCTTGACAAAAATACAATTCCGACAAACTATATTGTTCAAAATATTTATGATTTTTAGCCTGCTCTCTCAATCAGCAACTGTCATAAATGGAAAAGATAGCAATGCCAAACTGCTTTGAAATAATTCACTTTGTATCCTATATGTAGATCCATAAGAAGATGTAAGGAAAAGAATTAATTGGGAGATTTTAGAAAATTTCTGAAGTAAAAAAATGTAGTTTGTACTCATGAATTTTTTTCTTTTTGAATTATATGTCTGAAACCAATGAAATTACTGTCATTGTAATGACTAAGCTAATGTATTTTCTGGATTTAGTTTGTATTTGCTGAAGAAATAGAGTTCATAGGTTCATTAATGCAGTAGAAGTAGTATTCTTTTCAAACTCTTAATGAGTTCCACCTCACTGAAGGCATAATATCGACTTAACATATAGATATTGCTCTATTTTCTAGAGTCATCTTAGAGAAATTTGAGCTATGTACAGATAACTTTAGAATATTTCCAGTGCCAGTGTTCAGTCACTTGCAGTATAAAAGTATTTCCTGATATTCATAGGGATTGTCTGGTGTTTCTCTTGGTCCTCTCACAGGACAGCATGGAAAAGAGTCTGGTTCTGTCCTTTTGGCATCCTGTCTTCAGGGAACTTGATAAGATCCTTCTGCGTGTCCTCTTCTTCAGACTGAGCAGTTCAAGTTCGCTCGGCCTTTCCTCATAGGAAAAAAGATCCAGTCCCTTAGTCATCTTCATGACCCTTCACTTGACTCTCTGCAGTATGTCCATGTCTCTCTTGCAATGGGCAGCTCAGAACTGAACAACAGTACTTCAGGGTTGGCATCAGCAGTATGAACAGAAGAGAACAACCTCCCTCAAACTGCTGGCAATATTCTGCCTAAAGCGGAGCAAGGTGCCAATTAACCTTTGCTCCAAAGACACATTGCTAGCTTCTGTTCAGTTTTACATGAATGTCGCACCTGGGGATATTGTTTAGTGGTGAACAAGGTGGTGCTAGATTAATGATTGGACTTGATGATCTTAGAAATCTTTTTCCAGCCTTAATGATTCTGTGATTCTATGTCTACCAGCATCCTCAGGTCCTTTTCTGCCAAGAAGCTTTTAGTTGTTTCTCTCCAGGCTGAAGACATTTGCACTTCCACTTATTGAACTGAAATTCCTGTTAGACCTTTCCTCCAGCCTGTTAAAGTACCTTTGGATAGCACTGTGACCCTTCAATGTATAAATATCATCATGGTATCAATATTAAAATGTAAAATGAATATTTATGCTGATTTTGTATTATTAAGAATAGCCTTTTCCATTGTAAAACAGTTGTCTCTCAACTCAGCTACAAGTGGGCTTTTTAAAATGATACCAATAAAGATTTGCACAATTTTTATAAAGGTTTGAGAGGTCAGTCCATCTTGTTGTTTATAACTTTATAGGCTATTATCAAGATAAAAAACTAATTGATCTGTTTACTTGATGTCAAGGGATGGTAAATTTAGAAGCAATTCCGGTAAGAATAGAATGAAACTGTGGTAGGTTTATAGTTTTGAGTGATGTTTTGTCTTCTTCCTAAGCAGTCTTCCTAAGTGCAAGTTTTGACTTGCATCAAATGCATTGAGAATACTCTTCCATTCTAGTATGCTGTGAATGAAATAGGCTTATTTTTGATGTAGTAACATAAGTTTTCGCATATGGGAATATTAATTAATAAAATTTAAATAAATAGTATTTTCTGAGAGATACTAATAAGGTCTGCTTGTTTATAGAAATATTTACAGATTCCTTCTTTCTTCCTTTTTGTTGCAGCACTTTTAATAATTCAAATACTTAACTATTGAATGCTATTTTTCTTCTGCTCCACAATGTGTGAGAAGTACTAAGAACGAGTGGACAGAGTAGGAAGTGTCTCTTTTTCTCTAGTGCTGCTTTTAGACGATCTTAAAAAAGCCCCAAAGCCACAAAAAGACCCCAAACACACAAACTGTGTCTGCAAAGGTAGATTTAACCATGATGTTTGTTATGATTATCACAAAACCTGATACCTGATGTGTTTGTTTAAATTCCACTTGGTATTCCATTGGAGCCTAAATGTATTTGGAAGTCTGCCCTCAAGTCTGTGTATATCAGCTCACATTATGCTGTAATTTTTTTTTAACCTGCAAGAGCCTAAACATGAAGGTCAACTTAAAAGATTGAATACTGGTTGTTGCCTGTTATCTAAATTGTATGGATCATAAGGAGTACCAATATTGCTGTAACATTCTAATCATAATGCACAATGCTGTGTATTTAAAGGCAGTTTAATGTTTGTGGTTGTCTATACTGTGTTTATAAAAGTAATCTTTGTACCCAGCAGAGTTTCACATTAGAAGTGCCCTCACTGGGAATCCTCCTAGATCACTGAAAACCTGATTCTGAATGCAGAGTTTTAGTATAAGCTTCTGAAACTTATTTGAGAAATATTTGTTTTAATTTAAGAATTAACTCCTAATTATTTTATGGATGCCTGATAAAGGATCTTAAAGATGGTTTATAAGAATTATTTAATAGAAATTTAATTATCAAAGGCTGCAGAGAGGTTGGTGAGCAATCTATATTAAATTTTTAAGTTGGAGTGGAATTCTTGCAAAACTATTTTTCATTTTCTGCCTTTTATTTGAACTCAAAATTATGGCTACTCTAGAACCTACAAGCACCCGACTTGGAGTGCCTATCACTGCTACCTCTGTGGTCCTCTCTGTTTTCAGAGTCCTGCTATTTCCAGACTCTGAATGCATTTCTTTTTTCCTGGCACATAAACCTACTGTTTCACTAAACGGCTCCATACTGTTGTCCTTTTTGGGTATAATTTTCCTTAGTGACTCCCATTGAGTCTCATCTGTTTGGTTTGCATAATTTGGTTTGCATAACTGAATTCAGAGTTTGTTGGTTTTTTTTCCAAAGCAATACATGCTTTTAGACCTTAGGTATGAAAATATCTGGTCTTACTATTTTTCTGATGGTGGTACTCTGTGTTTATACACTTGAAGGATGATGAGGGAAAGTCACAAGGAAGAGCAGAACCAGGTCTCTGAATGGCTAATTGTAAAGATGGCATGGAATCAACATAAGAGAAATAAGCTAAAATCATGGCAGGGTTCAGTAAGAGACGATTTGGGTAGTGATAGTGAACACTATATTAAAGTTATTACCAACACCCTTGGGGGAAAACCTGTAACATTTTCAGGAGTGCATGAATACATAGTTACATAAACCTATGTGGGGAGCCTCAGCTTTATTCAGTGCTCATAAAATTTTGTTTAGATAACTGCTTCCAGGTTTGGGGAAGGTTATGGCATTTAATTTTCAATGTCATTTGACAGCCACAGTTAACTTTAGGTGCCATGTAAGAGCTCAAGTTTCTTCTGTTCCTTAGATGTACTTTGTCTATTCAGAACAGAATTTGTTTTCTCTTATGCAGGATGATTGCTTCCTACGTTTTTGTATAAGTGTTACAGCCAAGTTTCTTTATTTCTGTGTGATTTCCACTTTGATATTGGCATCTAGTGTTGTGTTCAGTTTTTTCCCCTCTTATTCTGGCCAATCTTCTCAAGAAGCATTGTTATATATAGTATTTTTTCTCAGCACTAAGGAGTTCAATCTATGTTCGCATTTTCGTCTCCAATACTAATCTTTTTTATAACCTTCAGTTTATCCAGTTCTCAAAATTCTATCTTATTTTCCACAGTAGTTCTTTTTTTTTTCATCCCAGATACCTTTCATTTATCAGTTGTGTAATCTCACCCTATAAATTTTCCTGTTGAAGGCTAAATTATTTAGTCTTTATATCAAACTTCCTTTTAATCAGTTATTCAATCCTTGGCTCAAGTGTTCTGTCTTTAGAATTAAACTTTCAATATAAATGTTTCTAACTCACTTTCCTACAGGTACTTGACATTTGGCCAACATTGCATGTGAAACAATATATACAATCTCTTTTTTAACATGCTGTCTCTTAATACTTCATAAGGAATACAGTTCTGAATATTTTTCTCCCTCTTTTGCAAGTTCTTTTTCCTCGTTCTAACTGTTTTTAATTTAAAGGATAAAAACTCATTGTGTGAGTCTTTGTCAGCTAGTGGGATGCATTCTAAAATCAGAAGCAGTAGGATATCAGCTACCTTTGAAGAAAATGAGAAATGCATTCCCCTACATCACTGAAAAATTGAGGACTGGCTAAAAGAAGGCTTTATCCTCAAGCAGAACATCAAAATTAAAAAAAGATTATTTGACAGACATGGCCCAGCATTTATGACTTTATTTTCTTCCTTCCAATTTCATTCACTTAGTATAAATGGTAGATTATTCAATAGCATTCCTTAGAAAACCCCTTATTTTACACCAAAAGCTTTTTTAATGATTATAGCACTTTACAAATCACATACTTCTTCACAAATCCCTTTTTTTATGGACTGTGCAACTCAATTGACCTATGATGATGCTGATAAACTCTAATTCCTTATTTCCTCTGATTAAGCTGGGATAATGTAAACATCTGCTGACACATTCAGTGACCAGACAAAATTGGCCTGACTCCCAGAAAGTCCCATAAACCCCTTCCTGTAATAGCTTTGTATCCTGTGATTTTACTGGAATAGGAATCATGAAAGGAGTTCAGAAGTACTCAGTTCATATGTGCAAAATAGTAAGGGTTTCCCATAATGACACCACCGCTCATTCTTTCAAAACACAGTTTCATGTATAAAATGTCAATATTATTTTATGTCCAAGTCAAAGGGTGGATGGTTTATGTGTGTGAACTGACAATCAGACAAAAAGTATGCTGCCTCTGCCCCATCAGAAAATTGGATGTTTTGGACAAAGGGTAAGGAATGTATTAGGTACTGCCAAGTTCTCTGTTAGCTGAGTTACAGGGAAAAGCAAAGTTCTGCATTTAGGAAGAGTATTTTAAGGAAGGTAGAATTTTAAATAAAGGGAGCTGTAAATTAAGCTAGCTTCATAACTGAAACATAACAATATTTTTTTATTGAATATTGGAATGTTTGGGGGTTTATATTATAATGAACAGTGTGTCAAGCTGTAACTACTTCGCTCTAAGTAGCAGACCTCTCATTTTTGGATTCTGAAATACTTCAGAAAGAGGATTTTTTTCCTTCATGTAAGATTCCTTTCATGTCCATATTGATAATCATAGAAACTAAAATAATGAAAGAAAGCTTTGAAATTCAAAAACCTTACCTTGAATATTTGATTGGCTTTGTGGGCAAAGAGATGGACAGATTAAGTATTGGTGAACAGTGTTTGGCTGAGTGGTTGGTAAAACTGTTAAAGCTTCTTTTTATTTTTTCAGTGATTTATGGCAGAAAAAGAAACTAAACTATATTCTGTTTAAGACCAGTGAAAAGATCTATCCTTTCATTTAGTTTCTGGAAGACAAGATAGTTCAGAAAATATCAGACACACTATTTTCCAGGACAGAAACTGGATTTTCATCTATCTTGAGTTATTATGTGGAAAATAATACTTGGCAGAATTGACATCTGGGAAATTTGAAATAGAAACTTTTGTATTTATCTTTGACTGGATTTTCATGCATCACTACATTTTCCTAAACAACATCTCTGCAGGTGAATTGTGCATCCTGTATCTTTTGTATTCCATTGGGGTCCTTTCATACTGACAAAGTATGTGTGTTTGCATAAGGAAAGGGAGAAGGAAGAGTTGGGGGGAAGGGAAGGAAAAGCCTGACAGCCTCAAAGAGCTTCTTGAAATTCCCTTCACCATTTGTCTGATTTACACTGATACCTACAGGGGAATCAGGCTTTATTAAAAGTCACCTTTAGGGATTTCACAC
Source organism: Pardalotus punctatus (assembly GCA_013400915.1). Taxonomy (NCBI): domain Eukaryota; kingdom Metazoa; phylum Chordata; class Aves; order Passeriformes; family Pardalotidae; genus Pardalotus; species Pardalotus punctatus. Next base: position 26,432 of record VZTX01016599.1, read on the forward strand.
TAATAAAGATGTAAAGCTGTTAGTCACAGCAAGCTGGTCACATGTGAAGAATATTATTAAAGGTGGGATTAAGCCTGACTCAGTCATGTTTATAAGAATAAATACTATGTGTACAATATTAATTATGGAGCAACTAATGTTTTCTTGCCAAGACAGTCTTTTCAGAGCCTGCCAATATTAATAAATAGTTACCTGTAAGGAAACAAATATAAATGAGCTCAATACACGTTATAGATGTCAGTCAATTTACTAGGAATTTATAAATTATTTTAATAAAGCTATATTTCTGTATTTTCAGTTGGTTTTTACCCCTGTATGTAAGCTAAAAAACTTTACTGGCCTAAGGCTGCTATATTGTCTGTAAGAGTCCCCTTATGGGTTCTTATTTATTTCTTTCTTGCTTGCTTCTTTGTTTTTTTTTTTTAATGGTTGGTGGAAATAGGAAAATGTTCTGTATCTAATAATATTTTTTGATGTTCCAAAATCACCTCTCTAGCTGTTGACTGTTACTGTATTTCTGGATCAAATTGTGAGAAGGCCACAGACTTCGAAGTGAAACACTGCAATTATATACACTGATCTTAATATAGGATTTAGGCTGTAGTATATTTTTGCTGTGATGTTGATTAAATTAAAAATACAGATATTTCAGAATAACCATAAAGAATAAAGAATTCATTTATTGCCCTTGATTTCACAACCATAAATTTTTATAAAATCTAAACAGATTTCATGCAACTGTTCAGTGAATCCCTACACTATGCCCCTGTAAAAGTATCATATACACATCAGTATATTCAGCAGAATGCTTTCTTTCAGGTCTATCTAGAATCACATATCTTTTCTACAGTGTTGCAATAATTAGTGAGTGCTGCTTTGAGATAACTAAACCCTGTACAGCATTATTATATTTGAATTAATTAACTGGGTTTTTTTCTTCTCATTTATCGAGCACTAAAATGAGCACAAAGCGAGTGTTTGTGTTACAACGGCAGAAAAATCTTGCACTTGTGTACTGTTACTGCTTACACAGACATAGTACCTTGTCATATTAGAGTCTTTCTTTGTTACACAAGTCTTTTACTTTAAAAAAAAAATAGAATAAAATAATTCAGAATCTGAAAGCTAGAACATTAAAGCTGGAGTGCACTTGACCTGCCCTATGTATTGAAATGTATGAAAGGGCAATAAGAAAGTAATCAGAATTGGAAATAGATAAAATTCAAATGAATGATATTCATTAACTGGAGGCTTTAGATACTTGCTGGACCATGTTATCTCAGGACTAAAGCACCCTTCATTCCTTGAAATTTCTATCCCTATGATTCCCTTAAGTTATGGAAGTGTTATCCAGATTTTCAAGCAGGAAAAGCATATGGACATTGCAATGCGTAGGGTGGTATTAAAAAATTCTAGTATCTTTCTGTTTAAATCTATGGTTTATGTGCTTGTTTGCTGTACATATTCTATGAACAGAGTGATCAGAAAGAAATCTCAAGAAACCACCAACTTTTCAAACCACTTTATATTGAGTTGGCTTTTGCTGAAATGAAGATTGTTTTTCCTGTACTTTTTTCCTACTTCTGCTTAAAAACACCCAACATACTGTTAGGGAAAGAAGTAAGAGCAATTTTTCCATTCAGCAGCTATAAGCAAGAACTTTAACTTGTTGTAGGGTTTTTTGTGTTTTTGTTGGCTTGTTTTTTGTTTGTTTGTATGTTTCTTTTGGGTGGTCTTTTTTAAAATATTTTTGGTTTGGGTTTTTTTTTTTTGGTGTTGTGTTTGTGGTTTTTTCCTGTTTGGTTGGTTGTTATTATTATTATTAATATAATAATAATAATAATAGTAATAACAACAACAATAGTAATAATAGTAGTAGTAATGATGTTTCAGGTACCAGAATATAAGCCTGGAACAAGAGTTTAGTTCAGTACCAATTAGATATTCTCGTTTTTTCTCATTAATGCTGTTGTCCAGAAAAGGAATTACAGGTTGTCTTGGTTTGAAAGACAGGTGTCTGCTAAGGAAGGTGGGAACCTTCCTTAGAATAGAGAATGTGATTCCCCCCCTGCCCTTCCCTCCTAATTATTGTAACTTTGGAATCAAGGGCTTTCAGGGAAAAATATGGGAAAAGTAGTAACAGTTTTTTACTAGTATCTATAACAAGGCAAACAATCAACAACAACAGTAGCAATAACAAACAAAAACCGGAAAACCCAGTGGCAGATGTCCCCAGGCTCCAAGCACTTTCCTGTTTGGTGCAGTTATGGCCACAGCCGGCAGGGGCGCTGTCGGGCTCCCAGCCAGGCAGGGCAGGTGCGATGACTCCCACACAGCTGCAGAGGGCACTGTGACGTGAGGTCAGGTCTGTCTTATGTGGGTAATGGCAGCAGCTGGGCAGCAGGTGGGCATGCAGCAGGACAGAGCACAGCAGGGAGCTCAGAGCAGGGAGCTGGACCGGCAGGACTGGCTCACTCGAGCTAGCCAGCAAAAGGTGGCAGAAACTCCGTAGTTGTGGTGAGCCAGTGCTGTCCCAACAGCCAGATGCATCCTTTCCTCACCACACCCGGCCACTTCCTTTGTCTCTTATAAAAGAGTAAACGGTCCTTGAGTATCTGGTTGTTGTGGTTTCCTAATAACAGAAATGGAGAAAATTCCCCCCCCCCAACCTTCAACACAGGTCTATAGGAATAGGAAGCAATCAAAGTAGCCAAAAGAAGCAAAAGACGGGTGCTTGACGTTTGGAGGGATTTACTTCCTATCTGGCCATGTTGAGGCATTTGGCAAGAAAGTGAGTATGGTACTCTCAATTCATAATTTCTCTTTGCATCTTGCCATAAAATTACACAAAATACTCACAATACAAAATATGAAGCATCTGATCCAAGTAATAATGTGTTATAACTCAAATATTTAGGAAATTGTGAAATTCTTTCAATTAATTTTAAATTATATTAAGTATTTAAATAAACACCTTCATTTTTTAGGTCCATCAGTAAGGCTGATCAGAGAGGAAAAGTTAAGAAGATAAAATATTTTCTTAATACAAAGTAACCTTTCAATTATGAGCAGAGTAACACTTTTACATAATGAAAATCCGTGCATCAGGATTAGTTACATCTTTCCTAAAGTATTTAATAAATAATGTCCTTCTTTTTTATATATTTTAGTAGCATGATGAAAATTGCTGATTTGTTATGAGGTTTATGAATCAGAATAAGTAGTGACAGGCAGCCTGAAGGCTTCATATTAAATCTGAGCAAGCAGACAAGAGATTAAGTACATTCACCATCATGTGATTCCATAACAGTTTGCCAGTGGAAATAAATGTCATTAATTAAAAAGACATTTTATTTTATCATAAAAGATTAATTTGAGATGTAAAGTAATAGCTTTGTCCCTCTTTTGTGCCTGAAAGGTAGTGGATAATACGATCACAAATATACTTTTACTTCAACTTGTCTCAGAACTAGTTGCATATGTTCCATATTATAAAACAAAATAGCAGAAGAAAGTGAGTAGAAATGTTTGTTCATGATGTGCAGGAGATGTTTAGACTAGTGCTTAGTGTTTTTTTCCCCTCATGCAACATTCCTTAATTTTTATATATTTAAATTGGCTTGTCTATTCCAGCTAAAACCATACAGTCCTAGAAACTACAATAGATGTGAAGAAGACAGTTATTTAAGAAAAAACCAAAAAATATATTGCAAAAAAAGAAGAGAGATAAAAACTAAATCCTATTAATCATATTTAAATAAAATGTTAATTAATCTTAATAAAGAAAAACCAAACGCCAACAGCACAATACTAGAGCTGTGCCTAGTGAAACTGCTGCACTTTCATCAATTGGAATTACACATAACAAAAACATGGAAACATTTGTTTGTTTTCTGTTGAATACTAGCATTTTCCTTTCTTACAGCAAATACATACACATGACATATTTTTAGATATTTATGCTACACAGAAACAGAATGTTACTACTCATCTTAATGAAAAAGTGTTTTAACAAGATAATGAACAGATAAGGTTTAGAGCCATATTGGTAGCAGGGGTATATTAGAAAAGAGAATGTACAAGTCTTCACACATTAGATTTTTTTAGCTGATATATCTATTCTTGTAAAGATATGGTACACTTAAGACCTTACATAATCACTAATCTGTGGTAGAATTAGCTATTGCTGTTTTCAGGTAAGAAAACCATTTCTAATAAATGACTAAGAGTGGAGCGCTACCACATTTTGGTTAGATCCTCGCTTGAAGCTGATGCCTTATCAGCTTAAAAATTATGAAGCAGACAAAGTAGTAAAGGGAAAAGGTAATTTACCTCAGTTTAATAGGATCCTAGGTGCTCAGCTCATCAAAGGTGGAAACAC
>VZTX01016605.1:0-46915 GCA_013400915.1 Pardalotus punctatus
CAAGTAAAACCACCACAGTCCTAAATGCATTTTTCTGCCAGAGTTCCACCTTGCCACGTGTTTCACAGCTCATGACAGGCTTTCTAGCACATAAGTTGTATATGAACCTGAAGAGACAGACCCTGCTGGAATGCAACAGTATTAGTATTGCAAATGCTACATTAGCATTGACCTCCAGGCTCTTACTTGTTTTCATGATCATTATTATTTAGTCAAATCTCAATATAGTAAATTAAAACTGACTTAAAAAACAGTAGGAAAAGCACCAAGATTAATCTGTAACATTTATAAAATTAAGTAGCGCTGCGGATGAATCAATACAGTCTGCTGGATATTAAATTATAACCTTCTGAGGGTGACAGTTTTCTAGGTTGCTGTGGTAATCAATAATAAATACATATCAGCCAGCTTCTGGCATATTCACACACTCTTGCTAGGTAAAAAATGCTATTTACACAGAACCAATTTTTTCATTACATATGGGAGCATGGGGGGCATTGCTATTTATATACCCATTAGCCTAGATAAAAGCTTTGGCCTTGGCAGTTCAGACACTTTTTCCCCTACATTACTCTACTAATCTAGTCAGTTTCTGTGTGTTTTCAGGAACTGGACATTGCAATGATCTTAGGTATGTGTGACTTGTTATTTTCAGGCTTAGGCCAAAAGCAAGACGGCTCTCGCAGGCTGAAAAGACCAGTGCAAGCTTGACATTTTTAAGGTCAGATAACTTAAGACTCAGGAAGGACAGAAATGAATTCTTTCTACTGTCTGAAAGCTTGGGACTACAGCTTCCATATCTCAAAAAGCATTAATTGCTGACTCTAGCAGTGTGTGCATTACCTGTTTCTAGAAGACAGTAGGCTGTTTCAGCGGTGCTTGCTGGTACTGAAATAGTTGGGTTTCAGAAATCAAAATGTTTTCGAATTCTGATACTGGACCAATGAACTAAAGGAAGGCTGTTTTATGAATAATACCTTCCAGACTCAACCATCTTATCTTCTTTGCGAGCTTCTTGGTCTGAAATAGCTAAGTCAGTAGAATGGAATCACATCTATGGTTTTCGAGCATCATCAAAGTCCAATTCTGCCAAGTATTCTGACTTCCCATATAACACATATACAGAATTTCACTGTGCCTTCACCCACTCTTGTCTGTAACTCCTTAGCAGCATAATAAACAGTTAGGTTCCACAAGCAGTTTCCTTCATGAAGTGATGTTCCATGTTCAGGGAATGATACCTTAACATACCTCCAAGCACTCCTGCCATCTACACATGTGTGTAAGGAGGATGCTCTTCTTTATCACTACTTTAAGGTAGTTGTTGGAGACTGAAATGTTACAATTCATGGCTTAAACATCTTCATGAAGGACTTTTGCCAATTATAGCAAAACTGTGTAACAGAAGCTGCAGATGCCTGACTAAGAACCTACACTGCTCACTGCCCGATGATGAAGATAAGGTGAACTCAAGAGCTGGGAGAAAAGAATGCATTCACAGAGGGATCACACTTAGCACTTTCGGGGTGGAGATCACAATCCCAGGGATATCAGCTGCCAGGCTTGAACAAACCCCCCACACCAAAGAGTGGTGGGGAGAGGCTTTGGATGTGTAGTGAAAAAACCTCTGGTCAGAGGCAGTGAGGAGTGAAGAGGCAGCCTCCACTGTGCAGAGGGGCCCCTTCACCCTGGGAAAAGCTTATCCACATGAAGGACTGTGAGGGGGTGTCATAGCCCATCAAAGGACCCCCCAAAGGGGTACCCACACCCCACACCAGAGATGATGCAACAGATCCATAATGTTGCAAGGGATTCTGTCAAAACCTAGTCCCTGCAGGGGACACGTGGGTGTTCCCACCTGCCCAAAAAGTTTATTAATCCACTGGATTCTGTACTTTTCAGTGTGGTGGCAGCGGGGGACCCTCAGCACCCAGATCAGATGGAGGGAAGCCATGATGTCGTTGGGTAATGTTTCCATCTAACCCCAGTCACTCTGTCACTCTCTCCCTGCTCCGNTTCTATTTTTCTCTTTTCCCTTAATTTCTCTTTGCTTTTTTACTATTAAATAAAACAGATAAATGTTTTGGCACCAACATCTAACCTCGTTTGGTTTTAATGATGTTTTTGGGTATATTTCAAACCTTTCTGCATTCGATCTGCTTTATTGACAGACTTAGTTTTCTCTGCTCTTCTGTACCCATAACAGTATTATTGGAAGAAATCAAAGACTTTTTTTCTGTAAATGCTTCTTCTGCCTTATCTTTGATTATTTTTTATGACACATAAGCAATCTAGCTTCTAATTAATTGGGATTCAATACCACTTCAAGTCTTCTAGTGCTGTTTCAAACATTAGTCACTATTCCCCAAAAGTTTAATTCAGAGTTCTGCAAGATTTTTTTTTTTTTTTTTCCCCCTGAGGATTCTCATCACCTCACTGGCCAAACTTTGGAGCAGGCATCCCATATATTAGAACATTCCTGTTGGATGGCAATTATTGTATCCTGGCCACCTACAGCCTGTAAAAATATGGCCCCTTTTCTAATCTGAGGGTACAGTGTATTACTAGTTATGTTTTGAAGCATTTATTTGCCTGAAGGACCATATATTAAATACTTCATAAATTCAGATACATCTTTTGAAGGAAGAGTGTTTGAAGAAGCACATTGAACTGAGTGATTTTGCCAATTGCTTCACCTGCAGTTCATCTTTCCAGAGCAGCAGTTTCAGAGGTGTTTCAGGGAGGGGAACATAAGCGAGTTTCAAGCCTGATTTTGAGATCACAGCAGTGGTGTGTGGTTTGCAAGGCTGAAAGAAGCACAGGACTTGGCAGGGTCAGTGCATGTTCCATCTGTTGGTGAGGTGGGTGATGCCCCTTGTTGAAGATGCTTGCAGGGAGCAGGGACCATAGGAGTGCTTGCTTTACAGAATGTGTAAAAAACTCAAGTGATTCTATAGTTAGTGAGGGGACTAGATATTTTTCTGATAAGGATTGTTCATCACTTCAGCAGCAAGCCAAATGGTGTCCTCACTGGTGGGCTGGTTCCTGGAGTCAGGCACTTCTAAAACTGAATGCAGTGCCATAGAAATAAGTCACATCATCAGCCCAACGTACAGTAACAGCAACAATATTAATAATAAAGTGTACAAGAGAGGTGAAGGATTCACACCTGCTCATCACACAGACACGACATCATCCTTGACCATTTGCTTCCCACTACCTGACTGGAAGGGACCCCATCCCCCTGCCTCTCCATATGGAAAGGACCCCTTCCCCCTGCCCCTGTGCACAGCCTCAGGTGGTATAGAATGAACCGTAGGTCCTGGTCATGCCCTTCTTGCCTACTGCACAAATTAACCCTGTCCTGGCTGGAACCAGGACACACAGCCTCGTGCCTGTAATTTCACGTTTTAAATTAATGATCTGGCACTACTGTCCTGATTTTCAATTTCAGCAAGAGGGAAGAACCTCAGTTGCAGCACTTCTGCTGTTGATCCCAAAAGCTGCGAGAGCAAACAGAGACACACCCAGCCAAGGATCCTCAGAAACATAAGCTGCCTTCTGCTAGCAAAGGGAATCCAGCAACACCTGCACATGGGGACTTCCAGAAAGTGCTGCAAGTCTTATTATTTCAAGGTGAGGTTTGTGACAGATACCAGGTGTGATCTTTTACTATTTGTTCTTTGAAGCATCTAAATGTCACAGTGGTAGCTATACTGTGCAAAAAATATATCCATTATATCACAGCTGCTGTTTGAACACTTTACAACTAATACCTTAAGCCTTACCACACTGCCTGGCAGTATGAAAGTGCTCCTTTCAAAGCCATTTGAAAGAGAAGTGCCAGTGATACTGATTTCTTAAAATTTTTCATTTTCAAGTGGACAGTAATTGTATTTGATCCCTCTTCATGCGTCAGTTTCATAACCTGTGATACCTTGGTGATGAGAATGCTGTAGAAACATAATATAAGTCTGAGGTAGTCAGTGTCTTGGTCAAAGCTCAGTGAATACAAAAAAACAAAACAAAAAACCCAACCCAGTTTAACTTACCTGACCTCAAATCAATTAGAAAATCATCCTCCTAGCAGCCTTTATTCAGACCACAGGAGCAAATGTAAGAATAAAAAATAGTCAAGAGTTTTTACTCAAATACAAAGCAATTGAAATTAACAAGGTTTAGCACAGCCAACACAAGAGATGCTGACATAGAAGTCAGGGATATTTGTGTGGTTTTAATGATCAGTAAAATTGGATAATAAAGCCTTGTGGAAAATTGAAATAACCTTCATGTTCTCTGAAAAAACAACAGGAATAGACTAAATGAAACAATGGTCTGTTCTCAGCTTGTGTACACACTTGTACATGCTTTCATTCAAATAAGAGCTATTAATATATCTGAAGTCTGGTTTTAAGGTGAGGGTGAAGCACAGCAATAAATGGACTTCTATACGTTGAGTGTGTTACTCTGAATGCTGAAAATGGAGCATCCTCCTTGTCAAAATAAATTAGCCCAGGAGGATGGCTTGTTTAGACCAAATTCAGATGTATCTGTTATGTTCAGTATAGAATTATACCCTTTTATTTGGAAAAACTTTACTTAGTAGGGAACTACCATTAGTCACTATATGGTAGATGGCAGCAACAAATGAGATGCAAAGTGAATATGAAGGAAGACGTATTTCATCCAAATCTTTTGCTCTTGCACAGTAAGATTGCTGGGTCCAGTTGAAGAATGACTGTCATTTGGAAAGGTGAAAAGAGTGGGCAATACACATAATAGAAAGGTGTCAGTGAATGGCTAGTTGAGAAATGTTCTGGCATTAGCACATGAACCAAGTCAAGGTGAAAGGCAGCCTTATAGCTTTTGCTAGAGAAATGGGATCTTTGATTATCTTGCTGAGGAAATTTCAGCCTTGCTCAAAGTACATATATGGGTGTGTTCATATAGAACCATTTTGTCTTCAAAGAAGGAAAACAGAAGAAAGAGCAAATTCTAGGTCTATGTATTTGTCAGTCTTAGAAGAGTTATGGGAGTACAGGCAAATTTAAATTGTTGACAGCACAGGTCCTTTAAATAGTCTGCTAGCTGTGCTGTTAAGATGTAGCAAACTCCTATGACTACATGCAATCTCTTAATTTTTCTTCAGTTTAATTTTAGATGAAGGTAGACTGATATTTTAAGACATCTCTTGAGGTTTTTTTGTTGCCATGGTTTTACTACATACCACTATTAGAATAAATTGAAGTATGCTAACAGAGTGAAGGAAGTGCTTTTTTTTTTCCTAATAACTTTTGTTAAAATGGAGCCTGGATTTACTTATAGTTTTATTTATTTATATTGATCTGTACTGAAAATCATGCTTCATAGATACTTAATGTACATCCAGATGCCACCAATTGTAAACCATTTGTGGTTTAATTGTTACTTTGTAACTAATGGCATGGAAAGGGAAATTGTGTTTGAAATCAGAAACGGTAATATTAGAGACCTTCCTAAGCAATGGCTGCTGTGAAAACAGTATGTGCAAAAATCAGTTTCAATAGCAGCTTTTTAAATGAATTGTGGGAGGGAGAAGTATAGACAGTTAACCTGTGAAATTTTTTTCTATGTTAAATATGTTCACACAAGAGTTATCAATAGTAAGACTGAATACTGTGGCTCACATGTGGTATATCAGAAATGCCTCGGATTCTTTGCTGCAGTTACAACATTGCAGTATTAGTAAATACTATGCCTGCTACTCATTAAGCAAATACTTTCCAGCTATTGGTTTTGTGCAATTTAGGAACTGCAATCACAAAATATACTTATATACATGCCTTCATATACTTGTACTGTTGAAAAACACATAAGTACAAAGATCACCCAAAGTGCAATAAAGTTTCCACACAGAATTTCTCTCCGTTGGGTGCATGACCAACGTCCTATGGAGGCCAAGAGCCAGACCAGAGAGCCATGTCCCTGACACCTCCTCGACAGGATTCATGTATAACAATGCATTAACTAATTTGCATGTGAAGAGCACTGCAGGTGAAATGGACATCATCTGCTTTAGTAAAACTAACAAGCCCTTTCACAACACATGAGAAGACTTAAACTCTGCAGAACAAAAGTCACAGCAGTCAGGTGCTAAACACAAAAACACAGCTAAATCCTGTACTGCTCCTACAGATTCATCAAGACAAAACAACAACGAATCACTCCTGTTCTGTGCCATGCCATGCTGCTTAGCATATTTAACAGTATGTTAATATTAGTTAATATGTTAGTATTTGGATATGTATCATATCCAAATACATGTGTCTGTCTTCCTGGCCTGAGTGGGGACATACTCCTTATTCTTCCTATCAAACCTTTCAAAAAAAAAAGCCCCAATCATATTTACTAATTCAGAAAATAAAAAATGAAGATAAAAAGAAGTACGATAACGTCTTGCAAGCTAGTTACCATACAGACAGATGTAGAAAGGCTCAACTTCACTGACATCGCCAGACTCCCAGAAGTCATAAAGTAGCTTTTATCCTTCACAAAATGGACGTATCAGCCTTGATAATCCAGACAAGCAGGTCTGTCTTCCTGTTCTGTGCAGTGGTAAAGCAGGTCTCTTATGCAGTGTGGCTACTCTCCCCATATTGCTTTCTGTGTACATTCAGTAGGCTTCTCATCCCTTCCTCTGCCCTTCAAGTTTAAAAAAAAGATATGCTTTATACTTCTGCTTCCCATTTGGAAACCCCTCATCAGAAAGGAATGGAGATACGCATCTTCCCTTCTCTCCCCTCAATGTCCAGAGTCATCAACAGAAAGTTCCAGTGCTACTTTCTACAGGTCCCACAGGCAATCTGACAGTTTAACCCATAAGCTGGTAAATTTGCAGTGGTTAGTTCTGCTAGCAAGGATAGCAAAGAACTGACATTTTCTCAGTTCATTTTCATGTTCCTAATTATGACTCAGCACAGCCAGCTTTGACCTGCTGTGTATCAGTAAGCATTTAAGTCTGCATCCCTATTTTTAAACCAGTGGCACCCACTTCATTAATGCAAGAAAGTTCTCTTCATAATTGAAGACCTACTGCTGACTGAGACAACCTGAAGTCCTTCTAAACAGAAAGGGAATTTATCTCTTTATATTTCATATTGCTCCCTTTCCATCCTCATTATAGTCCCTTAGAAACAACTTCTCACCTGCCATCCTCACCTCCAATTACTCAGTTCAAGCAGTAGTTGCAGTTTTCCCTTCATTTCTGTGGTTGCACTGTCTTACAGGGAAAATTGCAACTACTGCTGGAATCTCATGAGCAGCTGGAATTGAATTCCAATTTCTGTATTAATTCAGTTCAAGCACTACCTAACTAAACAACATGTTTTCATGGGACTGCAGGAACCAATAAATCTGTTCATTTGAAGACTTCTTGAAAGCTTTTACATTTCCAGTCAAACTGAAAAGGCTTCAGCAAGTAAAGAATAAAGCTGTCATGGGATAAAAAACCTACACTGAAGTGAGGTTTTCAGCTTTCCTGGGAAAAGGCAAACCTCTTTGTGCAAGGGTATGTAGAGGAAGAGAATCTCTGTGCCCTTATGGGTCTCTGGTCTTTCCAATACCAAAGGGTGTAACAAGTAAAGGGGAAGCCACAAACAACAGCACAGAGTCACAAACCCAACAGATGAGCTAACAGAGGCAAACACAATAAACAATCCTAAATGACGCGTTATTAAAAAAGCAGAGGTAAATTGGGTAAGCTGCAACTGATGAGGATGCAAATCTGTGGGTCTGAGGTGTCCAAGGAGTTGGTGCACCTGCGCAGACACGTGAAGGATGTGTGGGAGGGGGGATGGGGAGATAGTGGTGGACAGTGGTAGACAGCAAGGGGTACAAAAGGGGCAGGTTACTCGCAAATCACAGCAAGACAGCACCTTGTAAAGACAGCAGTTATGCACAGAGAGGAAGGTTCCTCTTCCCCTTTTCCTAAGAAAAAGCCGTATTGTTCTTCAGTAGTGAAGCTACCCCAATGAGAAAAGAAATTAAGAGCAACCAGTGGCTATTAAATTTTCATGGATTCATCAACTTGTCTGATGTGCTGATAAATCTCCCTGGCTTAAAGCAGTCACGCCCCATACAGCTAAAGCTGAATCACAAACATGCTAAGCTGAAGTGACGCTACAGAACTGGGATACCTTTTAGTTTTACTTTGCTTCATGCCTGTATGTGTTTAAAGATGTGAGCTTTTAGCTTTAGAGTGGATAATGATAATGCCCGGACTGATCTTTCTCATCCTATCTTCTGTTTGACTCCACTTGGTAATCACTAATTGCCATGGAAACCACTAAGTGCACCCTCCATTATGTCACTTCTCCCAGTCAGACAGAGGCAGATTAATACTTCTGTTTAAACAAGCAAACTCATATGGGGAAAGAAAGCAAGACCTTTGAAACTCCACAGGTTCTGCTCCTAAAAATCTTTGTTATCCTTGTCTTTTGAGCTGTAAGACACCTGCAAAGGGTACTTCAGCATTAAAAAAACCAAAAAACTAGAAGGTATGTCAGTTGAGAATATATTCAAGATTTTTTTTTAAAAACCAAAACTGTCTCACATTAAATAGAAAACTTTCCACTTCCGTTGTGAACACTCCGCTTCAGAATCTGAAAAATACTTGCCCTCCAAAGGCTGTCATCCTAGGAACTGCTCCCCTAGGAACTCCTTTCCTAGCTTGTCAGCATGCCAGACACAGCTCATGCAGGTAATAGCAGGACGCAGCCAAAAATCTAAACTGCTTCCATTGTGCTTTTTTCCATGCTGTGCCTCACAAACTTGCCCCCTCCCTACTGACACTTCTTGACACAACATTTACACTTTTATTTTTTTAATCTTTACAGACACTGCAGAAAAGCACTTCTCTAAGTGCTTCAAATGTTGAGTTACAAAAAAGTAGTGAATCCATGGTTCGATTTCAAAGGTGTTGAACCCCAAAGAGACTACAGAGTTAACAGCCAGATACTCCACACTTCTGGAAAAACAGACAAAAAACAACCACCACCACCACCTTCTGGTATCCAGCAAAGGAATTCTAAAGGTCTTCATAGGCTTATTAGTAGCAATGGAAGATTTAAATTTACCGGAACTAGAAAACAGTGGAAGACTTGAAGCCCTATGTTAGAGAACAAATAATAATTACAAAGTGCAAGCAGAAGAGAATGATAATGCAGACATTTTTCACTTCTTTGCCTGTGTATTTTAACAAGATACAAAGATGACAAAACAATCCTACAGATGCTGAAGTAAATTTGAGAAATACTGGACCTACGATTGCAGTCACACCCTATAATACACATGAAATACAAAACTCTCCAAAGAGTTTTTACATATGCCCTTACATTTAAATATTCAAATTCCACTGCTTATAAAATAAAAACTCAACCCAAACCACACACTCTGATAGTTTTGTATTAATATTTATTAAACACATTATTTAAATGAACTTCAGAATTATGTGGATAACAGCCTGGAATGAAAACTCTTTATGGAGCTACTGATTGCCCTGATATACAAGGACTGGAAGCTAATTTACTGCAGCATTCACTCAAGTCTATGAAAGAGATCCAAAAATCTAAGTCAGTTTTGACAAAAAATTAACAGTTTTTCATAAATGAAATCACAGAACTATACATGAAGAATGTGAAGAGTTTAACTGCAGATCTAAGACATCGACACTATGAATCCAGCTGTTAATGCATATGTATTTGCGTAATTAGAAAGTTTACAAAAATAATAAGCATACCTCAAGTATCATTTCATCCAGTTCAGATCAGGAGTCAGATTAGGGAGGATTCTTCTTCAGATAGTCTCATAAAATTTATGCAGCAAAACTTACGTTCTAAAGGCAGTCAACTGGAATCAATGTACCATGCTTCTATACTACATCTATCTTTAATATGAACCAAATAAGATACTTTTTTTTAACATAAGAGGTCAATTACCTGCTTTTAATATCTGTGAAATGTTTTCCCTTCAATTATAACAGCACAGAAATTGTATGGAACCTGAAGAGGCTGGCAAAAGCTATTCTGATTGATTCCAGATTATAAAAAGGCAAGTACAGCACAGAACATCATGATGAAATTTTAAAAAGTTACAGAAACAGAAGTAGCAATCAGCTGTCCAAGTTCTGCAACTCTAGACAGTATAGCCAGATGTCTATTGCCGGAAAGAAATTTCTCATGAAGAACCAACTGCTATTCAGCTTTTAGAAACTAAGCTTGAACAAAGACCTAGGAAAACATCTGAAAAAGGCCCAAGTGTCAGTGTTTAAAAGAACCAAAAGTAAGTCTGTTGTCATCAGCTAATTCACAAGAGAGGATGCAGCTCCTTCAAAAGAAGCATATCACTGAAAAGAGACTAGCAATAATTAGAAAGGGTGTCTGTTGCACAAACAACAAAACTGGAGTTCAATGTTTTCAGAAAACAAAGGATTTTTAGGAGATGAAAAGTTTATTTATAAACTGCCAACATTTAACAAAAACAATATTACACTATTTTCCATTTTCTACAGAAATACAATAACTTAGAGCGGTGCTTAGTCCATTTTGTCACTAATACATATAAAAACAAGTCTGCTGATAAGTGAAAGAAAAAATCTGTTTACCAACCACCACCACTAAAATTGTACCTGTAAATTTTGGAAGACATCTGCATAGAATAGTTAGAACTGTAAGGGTGCTCTTTTTTAAGTAATTTCATACTACTAGGATATGCAAAAATTTCATTAACATGCAATACAAAATATTTGAGATAAACAAGGTAAAACTCAGTGTGCACAACTGGAAAACAGTGCTAAGATGCCCTTCTATGTTTCTAACTAAACATCAGGAAAATGCATGTTTTATACGGTGGAATTTCAACTTCCCTTCACAGCACAACCAGATTTGTAACCATGAAAATCTGTACTTGGCCAGGCCTCACTGAAGAGGGACTAAAGGTGTGGCAAAAGTCATCTAGTACTAGATAACAACAAATAATTGTAGAATATCTCAAATCAACATCATGTAGATGCATTTTACAAAATAGATTAGCTGTTAGCTACTGATAAGCATTTGTGAGAGGGAAGGGTGATAAATGAGCAGTTTATTGTTGACCATAAATGTAGACAGCAAGCCTGGAGAGCAACAACACTCAGGCCATCCACTGTTTATTAAGACGTTCCCCACTCAATATTGCATCAGTTATCACACAGCACTTAAGATCTCACCAGTCATCCCTAAATATCTTGCACGAACCTCGAGCACTGGTAGGTATTTGCTATTGATATGCAGTACTTCCAAAACTAAAGTGTTACCCTGGTTTGCACACAGGTATATTGTAAGAATCCTCCTGCCACTAGGAAAGATGAAAAATCATAGAGGCAGGGGATAGAATGTGGAGTTATTGAGCTGGGGGGGCACTGGGGTAAAGAGAGAGAGAGAAGGAAAGAGGAGAATAGAGGCAGGAAAAAACAGAGAGGAAAAGGAAGCTTTCTTAGCTACTAATACTCAGTAGTACCCTTCGTTTTTCTCTAGCTGCCCTTTTAAACCTCTAGTATTCTGCAACCTTCAGAGTTCCTTTTCCACAGTGCAAATGAGTATATATTACACTAACCGGGGTTTTTTTAACTGAAGCCATAAATATGACTGTTTCTGAAAGAAGAACAAGTCCCTTACAATCCATCACACTAAATATGTCATTGACCCTCAGGTAGTGGCTGATACTCTCTCCACAGCATGGCCTGATCTTATGTCAACAAAACTGGTGGAAATTTTGAAACTCATTTCAACAGATGTAAAAATAAAGCATTCAGACCACAAGCAAATAACCAGCTCCTGGTGGGTTTATTACTTGCTCCTTTCTGATTTAATGAACACCCAAATTAAGTAAGCCAAGATTGCTCATATCGACTATGAGCTTCCCTATATATTCTTTCTACCCAGCAGCTAGTAAGTAAAAAAGAAAAAAAAATTTTAAAAAAAAATCAAAAAGTATATGAGAGAAGCTTTTTTAAGCTTTGTATTTAGGATGATGAGCAATACTTTCAGTAACGCCCTGTGATTTCAGGTGCCCATTTTAGAACACTTGGAATGAATCACAATGTCTAAGAGGAAACAGGAAAGGGGCTAGCATTTTCCAATAAAATTGATTCTGTTAAGGAAAGCTCTCAAATCCAGTAATACAAAATCAGAAGACAATCAAAATAAAGAGCAATTCTGAAAATATTTTTATGTGATTTATTTTTACAAAAAGAACATGAGAAAAATACTGAAAATAAAGTACCAAAAATACTACTTGCTGTTTATATTTAAATAACAATTTAAGTTGCTAGTTTGTGTCTGACACACTTTTCTCAGTCTCCTGTGATGTTAAAGCACTCATCCACAACATGCCTGTCCATTTCCTCTCCAGAAGACTTGTGAAAAGTATCCCCCAGGTGTTGACTGAGCACCTTCAAATTTTCCCAGCTTGCAAGACCTTATAAACTTTTTCACAGTCTCAAATACTCTCTATAAGCACTTGGAATAAACACCACCACTAACAGTAGTGTGTGCACACATTTGCCCAAGTATCATGAAAATCAGGCAGACCAAGACAGAGAGGGGAAGCAATGGATCTCACTGCTTTCAGCAAACAACCTGGCACTGATGCTGCTAGACTCAGACTTAGGACAGGTCATCCATGGAAGAGTCTGTTAGCAGATCAGTGCTACATAAAAATAGCAAAATACGGGTGATTTTTGCAGTGTTCACAGGATATAAATACAGTTCCACCATCCATCCATTCACACATACATGCACACTTATTGTGGGAGAATAAATATAGATAATTTATTCACAGATAAGATCTTACCGATTACAAAAACAAAAAGAAAATAATCCCCATCTGACAGGAATTCATCCTATGACAAAGTGAGACCCGCAAAAAACAAACTTAAATGCTTTACATTCACTATCCTGTAGAACTGGTCATTTAGCAGATTACTTTCCAGTGTCTTACTGTCCTGTCACAATTTTATTCTTTCTGCTACAAAATTTATGATTTATCTAATTTATCTTGGAAATCTACATAAAATTTACAATGGTCACAACTGTGCATCTGAGAATTTTTCATAGAAAAAATATTGCAAAATATTATGTTGAAAACTAGTTGTATATCCCCCTAATAAGAAAGCTATGAGAATTAAATATTTTTGCACATATCTTGATAAAATAAACATTTCCCTACATAGAATAGTACTTTGATGAACATGACGGTGTTACAAAATTAGCGTTTAATGGCTTACTTGAACACTGTAGTGCTGTCACTACCTTGGATCTTAATGCTACTTAGAAACATTTAAGACATCTATTACTTTGAATATATGAAAGTAAAGACATTTTATGAAGTAAAGTGTGTTCCCAAGCACACTTTTCAAGAGGACTACCCAGTTTTAAATGTAGCCATTTCAAAAAAAGATGAACTGGTACAAAAGGGAACGAACACAGTACATATAAATATATTTTGCCTTCTAAAAACAAATTCTGGTACCTCATATCATTTATGTGATTTTTTTTTAGTATTAGGTTAAAAAAACCACAATCGTTTTATCTACTTGTTACATGCAGCCATTCAGGAAATCTTACTGTATTAGCAATGTACCAATTTCATACCTTTATTCACAATGAACACACATGTGTACCTCAGCTCTTTCTTTCACCATAATTATATTCTGTTCCAAAAATGTCCCACGAAGAAAATATGCACCTCACTGTGGGTTCTCCCCACCTCTGCCTATACAGTAGGATGTACAGCAGGTTTCAGATGGTGCAGATAAAGACGTTTAACAAACCAGACTTCAGTTAAGAGTTCTGTTTTTCAGAATAGCTCCATTGCATGTAAGAGTTTGACAGCTATCAAAAAAAGATTCAGCATTCAGAATCCTAACAAAAGGTTTTTAAATATTAAATCTAAGTTCTATGGTGCATCAACACAGATGCTATAAAAAGCTTCCCCATCATTACAATATACTTCGAGATACTAACTACTCTACCGAATACTACTAGGAAACTCAGAGAAGAAATCCAACTACTATCAGGAGCTTCCTGCAAGACTGGAACAGCAATTCAAGGTACAGAGTAACATTATGAAGCAAATGAGATGGTAAGGTTTACTGTAAATCACTGGGTACAGTGTTAGTATGTGGGTAGACTATAAAATACTATGCTAGAAAAAAAAAGAAATAAAAGCCAGTTATTATATGTNCTGTAAAAATGTACCCTAATTCACTACAATAGACTATGCCCTGAGAAGTAACATTACACGCTAAGCAAAAGCCACTAGGAAGTGTCAGGTCGGTAGTTCAATAGCATAATATATGGAATTCCCTGGAAGCATATTTCCTCCATTTTTAGGCAATACAGTTGCTTCTTCAGAGGAGAAGACTAATGAAAATTTATGCTAATTCTAGTTTTTCCAACTTTAAGTATAAGATTTTTTTCTTTCTCCTTCAAACTCTCCCTGGGAAACTTGATGGATTCATAGATAAAGCTCTTGCTTTTCACATTTGAAAGAGGATATAGGCCTGGCATGAGGTTCTGAAAAAACTGAGCCTGATGAACTCCACTTAAGGACATCAGTCAAAGCATTTTCTGGGAGGTAGTCAGAGTTACTCAAACACAAAATTAGGCCACCTCACCAATGCTTTGCTACATTCTTTGCTGGTTGGAAGAACAGAGAAGAGGTTGAGAAGAAAACATACCTCTGAGTACATGGGTAAAATTATCTTAGACAGGGACACTGAACTTCCTTTGAAACTAATTTGAATGTTAAGTGCATTTGAGAATTGGCAAGTTACACCCTCTCCTTTGTATCTGACACTGGTAACAGAGTAAGATCTAATTATAAATAACTCTCATCACCCAGTGAGTACAAAGATGCATTTAGAAGTGACATCTAAATTTCAGTGTCAGTTCACTGCTTTCTCCAAAATTGCTCTAGAAGATACAATTCAGCACTTGTGGGTTTTTCTCCCCACACTGTAAGTGCAATGGTTCATCTCCTACTAGATTAAAAAAAAAATCCAAAGAGCACTCTTCCCTTACAGAAGGCAAAACAAAACTAAGCTAACAACAACTTGTCCAAAAATTCAATCATCAAAACTCTAAAGACTCATAAATTATTCTCTGGTAGTCACATTTTGCTCAGTGTATTATATGTTTTTGAAAAAGTATGCTTTTTGAGTCTGATTATGCAGACAAACCTTTCCAAAACCCTTTGTTTCTGTTCATCAATATTATACAGTACTGTTTTAAAAATTCATTAACCATCTACTTAGGAAAAAACTCACTGCCATCCATAAAGGTCTAGTAATACATTCTAATTAAGCAGCACTACCACAAAACTGGATTGTGATTGTAAAACAAAAGTCTAAGCTTTCTCACTATATTATCACTTGGCTTAATTGTCTTAAAGCAAATTACATACAAGGTAATTAATCAAATAGTATAAACTGACAAGTTAATTTATCCCCTATTTAAATGACACATGGATTTTGTAAAGAATATGTAAGCAGTCAATAAAACACAAATGTGCAGACATGAGTACATTAACAAATAAGAGCAGCTATAACAATACTGCCAATAACTTCATACAAGTTTGCTATTGTAGCTATCTTTGATGCTGCGTGTCTCTCCAGTGACCATAACACACAATACAAACGAAATGCCAGTGAACTAACAGTTACTGTATTTAGCAGCTGAGAATTTAACTACTTAAAAACATGATTCCTTCAATTCCAATGTCTGTATTTTCAAATTACATTTGTTCCTCAAAACCCTTTGTTTCTAGTACAAACAAATCTCTACAAAGACTAATCCAGTGAACAAAAAGAATCTGCAGCAATTCAAATGACACACACTACAGCAGAAGACAAAATTAGGAAAGATGCTGAACTTTATATGAATATGTTTACAGATGTACAAAGTTTGATTTTATATTTGACGAGACTTCAAAGAGTAAGAGCCTTGTACTCAGCAGCTTCGACTGGACATTTTCTCTGCAAGAATGTCTACTAACTACATTCTTAGTCTCGGATCTCCGAAACACAAAACAGCTGACATACCTTATGTAAAGTAGCTGTGCTCAGTAAGTTAACTACCAATGGCCTAAAGCCACTTCCTTTTTTTTCCACGCAGTGCCCAAACAGGACTCTGCAGTAATACCAAGTGGTTAGACAGGTATGCTGCAAAGATCATAGTTCCAGAACTTCACATCAATTCTGAGCTTAATGCAGTATGTTAGAAGTATCTCTTCAATCATTTAATTTATGAGGCTTCAGGACACTGACAGTTTGAAGCAATTTAGCTATTTTCTTCTTTTATATAATTTATATTGTTACCATGAAAAAAAAAAGCTCAAATTCAACAGCTTACTGTTTGCATTTCCTTCACACAGAAAGACAGGACTTGTTTCAATTTCACTGTTACTGTTTAGTTTTCTGGTCTGCAAACATTTCTAAATGTAACTATTCTAACTGGATTTAAAAAATAAAGTGCAGGGGAATATATCCATTAGGGGCAGACTTAAAAAACCCACACTTAGGAGTCATTGGTGTTTTGCAAAAATAGTAAGAATATCAGCACCATCTCTAATCAGAGTTCTCAGAACATTTTCCAAGTACTGAAATTCAATGCAACTCTATTCAGTTACATAGGACTAAATCCTGTCTTCCTATAAGAATGCATCACTTGTGCTGATATGAATAGGAACTACAAATATGTATATGAAGGCATCTGCTTAAATGTTTATGACATCAAGTTCAATAGCACAGAACTTCCACAGTACACCTCAACGAATGCTAAAACTCCAGATTATAGTCTGGAAGAACTATATAAGGGGTTTCAAGTCAGATTCTAATAGTAATATTTTCTTCTGAAAGCCTCAATTACTCCAGTGCAAGAAGAGAAGATCTCTTCCCTTCCACAGTTCAAGAAATGTTTCTTATCATGCTCCGACTTCCAAGATTGCCCTTATTACTAACATTTTTCTCACGAGCATGTAATTTTTGCCAAGGTAAACAGAACACACAACTACATTACTAAGTAATCTAGGACCAAGAACCTGATCTTTAATACACTGCCCCCTTGACTTCACACCTTCCAGGTTCGTATGAGTCATTAATGGGATATTGTTAATCAAGCTGACCCAGGCTACTACACATACTTTAATGCATCATCCATATTCAACAAACAACAGGTCCTCTAGCATGTGTAAATGTCCTTGCTCAAGTTAAGAACTTAAGTTCAGACTCCTGTTTGTACCTGAACCTACCCATTTGTCAGTGATCCTTGAAGCAACACTTTATGACAAAGCTATCCTCTCAACCCAATCCCACACCTACTTCAGACAACAATTATGTTCTGCAACTAAACCCATCAACCAAACTAAGACAGCATCCCATAGCACCTCAAAACAAATGACTGTGTAAGGCACTCCTGCCTCTGAGACAAAGCTTTGACATGGAGATGCTCAAACCTAGATCAATCTTATCTAGGTACTGTAAACAGAACAGTGTACATTTAGAAATGTCATTTTTAGCTACTTTGTGCCTGAAATGAATCATGAACGTACTCTCAAAGACTGCAGGTGGTCTGTTTTCATTTTGAAATGCAAGAGTAAACTCCATTCATCAAACTACTTAGAAGTGCTGGATTTTCACATTTTGAGTGCTTTTTTGATTCAAAGTGGTACCTTTTGAGCAGGCTTACCTGTGTTTTTTCTCCCTCATTGTTCCTCTCTCTGCCCAACAGAAACAGCATCTTGAAACCTATGGTCAAGAGGCATTTGGGACAGGAGATACATACAGCAATGCTGGCAAGGACACTGACTTGAAAATCTAATCCCCCCAGTGAATAGCCTGCTTTTAAAAGAGGCAATGCTGCCACTGTACAGATTTCTACAATTGTAGAATGTTTCCCCTGAATCTGCAGACCAGCACAATTCTACTTATGCAAAAAATCCCTTTTACAGACAAGTTCTATGGAAATGACAAAATACACCATTCATATCTGATTTCAAATTCCCTTAAAACTTACAGTTATGTAAACAGAGATGTATGGTTGGAGAAGAGCTCTTAAAGAACCCCCAAAGACTGAAGCTCTGCACAAGAAAAAAAGGGAGAAGTTAGCTCCCTCTCTGCTGTCACCAAATTTTTTTTAACTGTATAGTCTCAATGTCCAGTTGGAAGGGTTACTTTATACTCCATCCAATGTCAGACCTGTAGGGTCTTGGTTAAGTACAAGTTGCCAACGTGTGATTTAGCAGGGTGAGAATCTGTAGTGTAAAGAATAAATTCAGAAATGTGTACCAAGTGTGATCAATTCTGGATTGTTGAGATAAAATAAATAAATAAACACCAAGTAAGAAATGAAGGCAAAGTAGTCTGTTTTAAGAAAAGTATTTCCAAATACAGCCATATACAGCTCTGACTGTGAGTGTGTGAACATATGATTGAACTATTTTCTGTCACGTTTTCCTGTATTTGCTTTTCAGGATTTCAACCTCACACACTTTCTATCAAGCTAACCTCACAATTAATAAGCAGACAAAAACCCAGTTGAAACAGTAAAAGGCATGATGGCTCCAATATTGTTACTCGAGCCTTCAGAAATAAACACTGCGTTCTGGTGTTCTACCAAACACTGCTATACAAAAATAGTAACACTCACTGAGTATAGTCTGGATCCAATTAGGTATTAGCATGATGTCACATAGGAACAATCTGGAAACAGGTTTGGCTGATACTGACAGATTCTCTCATTCTTTTTTCAGACACTGTTTCACAAGCCTTTCAAACTTTTTTCCTTTTACCGCCTTTTTTTTTTTTAAGTCACATGATTCAGAGTCCACCTTAATGCAGAAGTTAAAAAATAAGAAAATGTCATGGTAGGAAGCTGACAAGAGTGATTTCTTAAAAAGATTAAGGAACAAACTGCATTTGCTTAATAAAAAGGTATGCCAGTTTTTAAATAAAGTGACAGACTTCTATTCTGAAATTGAACTTTAGGACTGACCATCAAAAGAGAGAGAAACACAGAGCTAGCTAACACTTGCAACCAAGACATGCATTTGTGTCTGAAAAGAGAATATTGCACTAAGAGAAGAACCCTGAAAGCTTTAAATGCTTCCTTCACTGACCTAAAAAAGTCACTAACCATTTTCTATAAGCAGTAGCAAACCTGGCTTGGTCCACATCCCTACAAGTTGATAAAACTTTATCAACAAACCGGTATTCCATTTCTGGACCAAGAGAGTCCTGCACGGGAGCACGCTTCAGGCGTTTTGTTTCTTGGGTATAACCTTGTTTGCTGCTGGATTCATTCAAACCATCAACATCCATAGCTTGTGCCACGTGACCTGTTGCAGGACTGTGGTGGGAATTATTCAGAGTTTCATCACTGCTGTCCACAGACGATACCACTGCACTCAGAAGAGGAATTTTGTTGCTTAAGTGCTGCTGAAGGTAGAATACACACCTTCTTCAAAGGAAAAGAAGAAAGAAAAAAAGAAAAAAGTCATGCACTGAAAATAACCTGCTGTTGCTGCTGAACTGCTTCAATTCATTTGCCATCCCACCAGATTCCCTCACAGACACAAAATTTGCTGTCTCTGCTCATGCTCTACTAGAAGGGGCTCCATGTTACTTTGGCAAATCTGTTACCTAGTCAGGAACCTGCACCCAGTTAGTAAAGCGGAGGTTTTCTGAGGATAATTTTCTGTCTACATTTTGGTCATTTTCTGTTGTTTAAACACTTAAAGTGTGAGGAAGCTTATTAACAGCATCTTGCGTCTCTCTTGCACAAACTATAGGGACAAGCACAGCTTACATCATCAAGATATTTAAGCCAAATCAAATTTCCCAAGCAATAGTTCTGATTATGCTCTTGAACATTTTCCAAAGGCTTAATACATAGTAGCTTAATAATCTTTTATTGAGTGGTACTTTCTAAAACCAGAACAATTTGTTTGGAAATACCACACAAAGAACCATCCATAAATAAGAAGGAAACTCCTTTGACCAAGTCCTCTTACCTATGACACCATAAGGTTTCATGCCCTGGGTAATTATCAATCAGTTCAGTGCAGAGCTCCATCTCTTCATCTAAACGGCGGGGGAGATCCACACTTTGCTCCTCAGCACAGGCAGCTTCTGTCCCTGCACTCTCTTCCTCCTTCTGAAGGCTAGGGTTTTGTTCATTTACCATTTGATTTTGTGCCAGTATGTTATTGTCAGTCACTGTTCTGCATACCAAGGAATTGAGTAAGAACTGGCGGTAATGAAAGCCGCTATGGTCCGAGACATGCATGGATACCCAATATTTAGTGGATGAAAGTTCATCAAGGAGAACCTGAAACAAAATGCCAGGACAGTTATCAACCAGTATAAAGGAGGAACTTACCACCACTGTTTCTGTATTAAGGTAACCTCTTCTTTGCGGATTTCAGCCACTGTGGTAGTGGTTTAAGAACTGACAAAAAAATGAAGTATCACTGACCTTTTTTCACTGTGTGTTAAAAAGCATCTTGGCATCCTTGCAGAAAACAAATTAACAGTTCTTCAAAACTCTGAAAAGGCAGGTTTTTTGGAAACCTGACCACAAGCTGAGTGGGAAAAGAACCCAAACCACTTATGACACTAAATAAGCAGTGGTTTAAGAATCTCAAAATGGTTAGCAATAAATACCGTTTAGAGAAGGCACAAACTACACTGCTATTAGCTTTAAGAATTTTATTTTTTATCCAGTGGATTGTGGGTATCAGAGGGTGGGTGAGTTGCTTAAAAAGATAAAAAAATCAACAACTTAATTTACACCTTAACAACCATAACATTATGTTTAAAGTCCTAGAGGTTGTGAAATACAAAACTATTTGTCCATAATCATGTTGCTTGATTTTACCACTAAGACCCCCTAGAAAGGCTTTCACAACAACTCTGGTAAATACTTAAATTGCTGATTATAGCTCTGTGTTTAACACTGCTGGCTCCTGTGAATTTTCTCTCAATTCTGAGTGCTTTTAAACCTTCAAAATTCATTTCTACAGAGTAATGCAAGTTCGGCTACCAGGCAAAGCTTCTTTTACTTTGCTTTCTCTGTTTGAGCCAGTGGTTTTATTTTTTACAGGCCTTAAACTCTTTCCTCATACTGCTTCTCCTCTGGAGCTTAAACTTTCCACAGAGATCAAACCTACCCTTTTCATTTACTTCTAAAGACCTTAAATATAATCTTCCTGTTATACTCTTTCTTTTAATCTCTTCTCCTAAGATACCTACATCACTTAACAGGACCAGCTGATGCACAGCAACTTTCATAGGTAGAGGTCTTTTTGATACTGCAGCACAAAAGCCACAGCTTCCCACAAAGAAAACCATGGAAATGCACAAGGCTAGCCACACAGCTTTTGTTGAGGCATCTATTCTAAAAGAAATTGGAGCAAATACAATGCAAACAGTGTCTTCTACCCAAGATATTCAAGGTGTTTTTCTAAATCCTGACAAAAGATACCAGCATCACCTGCCTTTTACAGATCAGCATACTGAAGTGCAGTATTAAGTAACAGTCCACACATGGAGTTCTAAAGGGGGCTAAAACTCCCCATGTCCAGATCTGCATTTTAAACCATAAGATCAGCTTTTCCCTTCTCAGTAGAATTGAGCTTAGTATTTTAAACTTCTGAACTTTAAAACTTAGAAGTCTATTAAGAATAACATAAGATTCAGAAAAATCATACCAGCATTTATTCAGCTGTAATTGATACTACACACACTTATGTTCAACTGAGACCTTGGAAGAATCCAATTCATTTATCTGAAACATTTATAAGCTACAAATCTACAGGGAAACATTTTAATTATGCATTTTAACTCCCTGTACAAAGAGAACAAAATTATTCCCAGCATCACTCCTTACCTGAACTAGAACACCTCTTTTAAAAAAGCAACACAAAAGATTGCCATTAAAACTTCTTGAGATCTACAAAAACAGAGCTTCTCATCTAGGAACCTCAGAGTACCAGTGGAAGATGCTTCAAACAACTGGAAGTAAAAGAAAAAGCCAGCTAATGTGTGAATTCCAAGAGGCTCTTTCTTACAAAGCCAGCTTTCTCCATTCCAATCTCTATTGGTACCAGCCCTTGTACAAGCCCTTTGCCACCATTCTGTAAAGCAAAGAGGAAACTACATGAAAACACCTCCCTCCCCACTCATGACAGCCTCTTTTCTACCTGTGGTGGTGAGCTGACTACCATGGAACTCGTATCCTGCCCCAGAACAGGACAAGTGTGCTCGATGGCCTTTGTCTTAATCTCTGTGTCTGCACTGCCTCTTTACACCCACCCTGACCCATTGCTTGCTTGTTTTTGAGCGCTTTTCCAACCATAAACTGCAGACCAAAACTTCCTCCCTTCTCTGGGGCACTGGGGAAATGAAAAGGAACTGTATCTGGGGAAATAAACTTTTAGGGATAACTAGATAAATTCAGCAATTCCCAGTCACAGAAACTAGTACCTTTGGAGACCCAGACATCTGAGATAAAGCTAAGGTCTTATTGGGGGATGGCTACAAGAAGAATTACTTTGTGTCTCATGAACATGGTTTTGTCTTCTGGGTATCACACAAGAGAAGTGTTTCCTCATGACAATTACCCCCACAACTTGTTTGCTTGCTTGTTTTATTCTAGGGTTTAGTGTAGGGATAAGTCAATATCCATCCTGTAATTATGAAATTGAGTATTATAATCTAAGAAAAACAAAAAAGTTTGTCAATACTTGCTGAACTACATCTATTTTTCTACCTGCATAATTTCAGTGAGGCAACATTATGTGTATGAATTTTACCAGACTATACCTATACCACTCTATTACTCCAGTTCTCTAATTATGCACCCACCTTTTAGTAGGTATCTGAAGCCTATGATCTAACCACACTAACTAACTGTACAGGCATGTGAGACAGCTGAAATTATACTTTCCAAGGCAAGTACTCCAATACCAGAAAGATTAGATTAGTTTCAAACAATCTCTTCTTGACAAATCCTTGACTGATATTAATGAACACTTCTCAAACACAACATAAACTTGCTAATGCCATTCAAATTCTGCAGCTAGAATAAACCGCGATGTCTATACTGAAAGAAGATAATGCTTTTGAATG
The DNA here is from genome assembly GCA_013400915.1 of Pardalotus punctatus. Lineage (NCBI taxonomy): Eukaryota > Metazoa > Chordata > Aves > Passeriformes > Pardalotidae > Pardalotus > Pardalotus punctatus. Next base: position 23,204 of record VZTX01016605.1, read on the forward strand.
TCTAGTATAAGAAAGAAGAAACATCTATATCCTGTGAGAAAATCCTCCTACCAGGCCAAAACTTTCTCCTCTAGCATTTTAAATCTTTCTCCTAGAGCTTGAGCTGAGATTCAGTCTGCAGTAGCATTAGGATTATCAAACCAAAGGAAAAAAAACAACTAAAATCCTATTAAACAGCCTACCCCTTGAAATCCTCCAAAGCAGGCCAACAGCTCCACTAATGACAAACCTATTTTGAGAATTCATACTTTAATGATAATACAATGTACAATTTATGCTTCTGGGCCTCTGATTCCTTGCATGCTTCAAACTACAGCAAGGTTTGTATTATAGCAGAAATACCAAGTACTCCTTAATTTCAGGCAACCTTGCAAGAACTGAATGGCTGTAGAATCAGTGACTGTTCTATCTGCCAGTTTTTTGGCATGGGTTCCATTCTTGCATCTTGGTGAAATTTATACTTTTCAGATACTCAAACACAGAAATTGCTGAAGGTAAAACATGAGACACCAAGCCAGTAAACAACCTATCTAAAATGTGTAGGGATGGGGTCAGGAAAGCCAAGGCAAAACTGGAACAGGACTTCCAGAAGATATATTAAGGCACATATGAGACAAGGAGGTGATATGAGGCAGCCAGCAACCGTGCCTGACCAATCTGGTGGCCTTCTGTGATGGAATGACAGCAGAGGTCAACAAGAGAAGACCAATGGATGTTGTCTATCTAGACTTCTGTAATGCCTTCAGAAAGGGTTCCACATGACATCCCTATCTCCAAATTTGAGACAGATGGACGGCCTATTCAGTGGACAAGGAACTGGCTGGATGGATGCAGCCAGAGAGGTATGGTCAATGGCTCTGTGTCCAGATGAAGACTGATGAGGAGTGGTATCCCTCAGGGCTCTGTATTGGGACTGCTGCTCTTGAGTATCTTCATCAGTTACACAGACAGTGGGATCAAGTGCACCCTCCACATGTTTGCAGATAACATGAAGCTGAGCTGTGAAGATGACCCAACAGAAGGACGGGATGCCAGACAGGGAAATCTGGACAAACTGGAGAAATGGGCCCATGAGTTCAACGACTCCAAGCGCAAGTGGCTGCACCTGGGCTGGAGTAACCCCAGACACGAGCACAGACTGCAACTCAATGAGAACAGTCCTGCAGAAAAGGACTTGGGTGTTGTCCTGAGGAACAGTTGGATAAGAGCCAGCAATGTGCACTTGCAGCCCAGGAAACCAACTGCATCCTGGGCTGCAACAAAAGCAGCATAGCCAGCAGGAGGGGATTCTGCCCCTCTGCTCAACTCTGGTGACACGCCACCTGGAGTGTTGCATCCGGGTCTACAGTTACCAGCATAAGGATGTGGACCTTCTGGAGTGCATCCAGAGAAAAGTGACAAAGATGCTCCAAGGACTGAAGCACCTCTCCTGTTAGGACAGGCTAAGAGAGCTGGGGTTGTTCAGCCCAGAGAAGAAAAGGCTCTGGGGTGACCTCACTGCGGCCTTTCAGTACCTTAAGGGGACTCACAGGAAGGAGAGAGGGACTTTTTATGTGAGTAGATAATGACAGAGCAAGGGGCAATGGTTAATGAAAAAGGGCATGTTTAGATTAGGTATTAGTAAGAAATTCTTCACTGTGAAGATGATAAGGCACGGATACAGGTTGCCCAGGAGAGGCTGTGGCATCCCCATCCATTGAAGTATTCAAGGCCAGACTGGATGGCATCCTGAGCAGCCTGATCTAGTGAGTGGCATCCTTGCACAAGGCAGGGCGGCTGGAATGAGACGGAGGTCCCTCCCAAGCCAAACCATTTTGTGATTCTATGAAACTGCATATTTTTGTGAAAATCTGTAATCCCTACTTTTCCCTGTTCTCCTTCTTGTTTTTTTCCTTGTATCACACCTCATAAATAATCAATGTATAATTCTGCCTTTTAAAGTTACCTAGACACAAATTTTATCTCTAGTTTCTTGCTGTCTTTCATGTTCCACACTTTTTCCTAATTTTCCTGTATCCCAAACTCCTCCTGCTAGGCAATCTGAAGAGATGCACTGGTGTTGTCTTCCCATACATTCATTAGCAACAAGTACAAAGAGAGGAACATAACTTTGCACACAGGCAAGAAAATCGTGTTATTTCTGCTGAGCAGAACCTGCTTACACTGAAAATAAAAAGGTAAAGCATACTGCAATATTTTGCCCACTTTCTTAAAACATTCTTAGCTACCTGTGATAACTTCACTTGATACTTTTCATTCATTTCATATAGTCTGCTTAGCAAATCAGTATTTGGAGGTTTTGGACAAGAAAATTTAGGAATTTATTTACTATTGTATTATACCTTGACAGTGAGCTTTGCCAAATGCTGTAAAACCCAGATGCGATGAGACCAGGCATTGTAGTTACTTGGATATCTCCCTGCAGCTTCGGAGCAGACATTCATTTCCTCCTGCACTAGTCGGTGAATTCTCTCCACAGGTGCTGCTCCCAAGTTTCCTTTAGTCGCAAGACTGGGCAAGGAGTTTTCCTGAATTAGTTGTTGCAGCACCCATCGTCTGGTTAAATGATGTAAAGCGTTAAAGGTGGGAGAGAAATTTTAAGAGAAAAAAAAAGTGATTTCATTTATATAAATCAAATCTTTCCAGTATTTCTATTCTCTGAATTCCACTGTAGTTGAGTAATGAGGGAGTAGTAAGAAACCATCTGAACGCTTGCCATGCCAAAAGCTATGACATGGTGATCACACTCCAACACAGCTGTATCAGTTTACTCACTCTAAGTGATTGTGGCTACTTACAGCATACTAAAATAAAACAGAAGGAAAGAGCAAATTTATGAAAAAGTGCAAACAGAGTGTGCATGAGATTTCTAATGAGCTCCTCTTTCAAAGTCTAGCATAGCACTAAAATGAAGTATCCAAAGTGAGACAGAAAAAAAGTGATTCAATAAAAAATTAACTCTGCTTTGCAAGTATCTTTCTCATCTGACATTACTGACAGCAATTCAAATTAGTTTCTGTACATCACCAGCAGCAGTAAAGTTCAAAAGGCTCATGGTTTCAAGGGCTGTAAGTATAAGCAAAACAAATGTTTTTACTGGTTTTTACATTAAAACATTTAATGTTTTAATGATGGATTACACATATTTGATTTCATGTGACTGAGATAAGCACAGATTACTACATGTTTTGGCTTTTCATTTTACTTTGGACAGAGTTTTAGTACTTTTAGAGGCAACCTCAATGCTGCATCTGCAGCCCCTACACAAAAGCATCATACAAAAACGGGTTACAGATGTGTAAATTTCCACAAAGCAACACATGTCAACAGAATTGCAATGGACCAATGTGGAATGCTCTGGAGAGCTGGACATCCTCTAGTCTGTGACACAAAGGTTTTCCTGTTTTGTACTGGCTCACATCAGTTCCAAAACCAATGATTTGCTACTTTCAGGAAGGTGTCACACCTAGTTAAAAGAAATCAATAAATAAAGTAAAATAATAATTTAATTTTCTTTAAACAAAGAATTCTATTTTACAAGCCACTGATAAAATTTTATATATATATATACATATATGGAGAGAGAGAGAGAGAGAGATAAGTCATTGTATAAAAAACAAATTGTTAATTCATCTGCTTTTTCTCTCATTTGGAAACATTTACTATACTTGTTCACTGGTAATTTTTACATACATTGTGTCTTTTTATCTCTCAGTTAAAAAGGACAAAGATTTGGAAGACAATATTAAAGATAATTTGTAAAAATGCAATTTTAAACTGACTGTTTCTCAGCAGAAAATTACAAGCAGTGTAGGAATACTTTCTTCCTATACACCATTTGTTTTAAATAAAGATGTACAGCCAAGCAAACCATGCCGTGGCTGTTGTATAATGGTATTTTACGAAAAGTAATTTTGAAGACTTGATTTTTGATTTTTAAAAATGTCTTTGATCCAAACATCACCTTTTAGTATTTTTTTGATTCAGTCCACAGATAAGCAAGCAATGGAAAATTCAAAAACAGTCTAGACAAAAAAACTAAATGAGCATAGAGTCCCACTTTTAAAAAGAGGTATATATTATTTCATAAACATCAACTTCTGAGTAAAACCATAAAGGCAAAGTATTTCAACTTGATAATTATTTCAGTTTCTAAAAACAAGCATGTTTTATAAAATAAGGAATTCTGATGAATTATATAGGCAGGAGAGAATGAAAAAATACAGACCTTATGGTCTCTGTGGCTGCAACATCTAAAAAAAAAATTGAGCTACTTTCTAGACAAGGCAATCACAACCTCAGAAGATTTAAAACATATTTTTGGAACCTACTGAATATCATTTGGTTTTTAAGAAAAATTTCCTCCAATTAATTTGGAGTCACTTTCACTTTTGTTTGTTGGTACTACTCTTACAGTTCCTGGAATTACTACAAACACAGGATTGTTAAGCGACAACTGCACAATCAATAGATATACTGGCTCTACATGCACAAGATGTATCTGAATCCCCCAAAATATACAGCAGGTCATCTGACAAAATAAATGACTGGTATTTTGACATGTTTAGCGATTGTATCTGCCATGCATAAGAAAAAACCATTTGGATATGTTTTACTAAATTTTATTTGTAACTCCATTATAGATTTTTTTGTCTTCTATCTGAGATTTAGTACCATGGGGGAACAGAAAACCTAAAATTAATAATTACGCTGATGCAGAAAAAAAATCTTTGCGAATCTTATTTTCTAACATGTATCAATCATGGTCAGCATATCCAAATCCAAGCCAAACATTTGTATAATCATCCTCAAATATACTTTTCTGATGCATGCAAAGAAGAGAAAGAACAACAAATTATGACACTATTAAAATACCCCTAATTTAAGTTTCCATGGAAATTATAGATAGCATTTGTTATTATTTCTAAAATGCAAATAAATATAAAGAACCTAACATTCTGACTTATTTGATAAAAACATATCAATCATCATAATGATACAGATGGCACCATGTTCAGAACGATTAATATGCAAAAAAATCTTACTTTTCCAGTATTAGCTACCATGTAGAAAAGCTTAAACTATGAGAAATTGCAAGATTTTTTTCCCATTATGACTACATACTTTTGCTTCAAAGCCATCAAGCAGCACAAATCAGTATCATGGAGATGATGAAAAGAAGTTGAACAACAAAATTAAAAACCAATGCTGCAGAAATTCATTACTGTTGTTGTTGCTGTACCAATGAAACACCTTAGAATATTTCATGTATTGCATTCTAGGTTAACTTTGAGAATTTTAAGCTCATGCACTGACAAAGAAGAGTTTCTCAACGATATCTCCTTCCAGAAATTCCCATGCAGTCAGTAAGTTTTGTTATGTTTTTTACAGAGTATGAACCCCCTAAAATGTGGTATCAACTTTACAGTTGCCCTTATGCTGGACTTGTTAAACATTGCAAACTGCTTCCTAATGTGTTACACTTAAATCTCTTTAAGGCTGTCTATTAAAGGATGACCTACCTTTTTATTTCTATCATGAAGAAAGACCACACACATATAAAGGATTGTTTGGTTGTTTTTTTTTAAAGTTGAGCAATGGATCTAAACTTCACTTGGCTGTGCTACGGGCATTTTATGAATGGTCAGTCATGACTGATATGGGCAGCCTTGTATACTTGAGTAATTCTGGAGTTAATTTTCCAAATATGTGATCTGTTATTTTAATAACCAGTAATCGTGACTTAATGATCTGGCTTAAGTTAGAAATGATAAAAATTTAAATTCACCAAACCAAGAAGACCAGTATTGAAATGGAAAAGAACCCAACTTTGGTTACAAAGTTTGGCTTTTACAGAGTCTTTCTGAAATGCCTGTAGATGGGCAATATAGTAGTAAGTTGGAGGGGAAGAAGGAGAAACCTACAGTGCTCAAATACTTACTATTGATGGAATCAGAATTTTCAGGCTGAGAATTTTAGGTGCTGCAAGACATGATAAACCTCTAGGGAAATATATCCCACCTCCAAAGTTTATTAAAAAAGTATGCAGCAGAAAAGGTGCATATGATTTCAGTTCTAAAATATAGACAGGTAGCTCCAAAAGCCAAAGCATGATATTCTGCAATGACCGGATCAAAGAATCTGCTATATTTCTAGATGTTCTCCTGCATCTGTAACTCTCTGTAACCCAAGAACAGGAAACAAAAAACCCTAGGAAAAATGTTTGAGGAGTCAATAGAAGGCAAGGGAAACAAACCTATGAATCCATGTTTCTGGACTCTTTGGAAACTTGGTTAACGCCAGTTTTCCAAGATGCAAATCTTTAAGTGGATTTAAAGTGCCAGACAGTATTAATTCTTTCCTACAAAAGATAAAATAAATCTGTGTGAATAAAAGTAGTAACCTGAAAACAGAACACAAATCCCAATAATAAAGTGCATTTCCTTCGTATCATAACAGAACTTCATTGTCAAACTACAAGAGTTTAAAAACCCTTTGATGGATTAACTCTGTCTACTGTACTATACATACGTGCACAAAGAATTTTATCTTAATCTGAACACACACAACTCATTAGTTTGCAAACCTACCCAGGAATCACTGAGTCAACTGCCAGTAGGGTTATATATACATATAAACATTCCATTTTGAAATTAAGCCCTTAGATCATTGTGTACATCTGAAAATACTCTTGCACATAGCACTCCTCCACACTTACTTTGCGTTTTTAAATGTTGTTCAAGATAGAGTGTCAAGGTTCCCCAAATTTATAAAGAAAAGAGCAATATTCTCTGCATGTACAATGTTTTACAAACTGAACAAAAAGGCTGAAATTGCTAAGTTTACGTAAATATAAAACAATCTTTAGTTAAAAAAAAATGGCCCTGACAAAACGTAATGTTCATCCAATACAACCGTTCCACAGTACCTCCAACATAGACAGAGCAAATGAAAGTCCATTCTTGGCCTTCCCACCTTCTTTGTACAGAATTCCCTGCCCCTCACCCTCTTCTTTCTTGCTTTATAACTCTTACTGTCTGTCCTGATCATGTTTGTAGACATCACCCCATCACTGGTTACTCCAAAGGCACTAGTCTTCATATCCTATTCTCTAATCTAGTAGGAAGCAGCTTTGAAGTAAACACAGAGTAAGTTCCAGAGTTACCATCTGCAGGAAGAAAACATACGTTTCCCACAACCTGCAGAAGTCACAACTGAAAACTGACAGTGAAAGAAGCAGAAGCAATTTTGGCATGGGTTTGGTTTTTCTAATAATTTCCAATTCATCATAATGATAGGCATGGCACTAGCAAGTGAGGAGCAGATGATCAGCTTTCTGATGAAAAGACTCCAGTGGGATGGGAGGAAATCTATTTTGGAAAGACCTGCTATCAAAAAAGAAGGCAAAACTTCCCTGCAGTCTGATACAGAACACATAATGTTGTCCTAAAGTTATAGCCTGAGTCTCACAAACAAATTGACATATTTACTTACTGTGAGTACATATTGTAATTTTCTATCTAACTTGAACTTTTCAGTAACTGACTCCATCTGGTACTTTGGGCTTTGTGTTGCTGTAATTGAACTCTATAACAACAGTCAGAAGCTAATGGTTACACCATTAACAGTGAGGAAATACTATTAAAATTGATGAAAAGTGGAAAAATGTATAAACCCTTACAGAAGTTTTGCTTCTGATAGCTACTGGGACATTTGTTTTTATCTCAACTGAGTTTCAGCGTGCTTCAGATTGGATCCTTTTAGCCAATTTTTAACAGGCAGTTCAGATATACCAACCAGAAGTGGCAGACTGACCAGATCGTTCTGTGCCAGCGCACTCCCTTTTGGAAAGCAGACAAAAGAAAGATTCAGGGTCAGGACTGGAGCAGGTGAAACAATTGCCTCATTAATGCAATGAAAAAGGTGACATTTTGGTAAAAATTACTTGCCACACACGGAGAATGAAAATACAGCCTAGATGAGTCTGACACTTAAATATATGTATATATTTAACAAAGATTTAGATTACCAGGCCACCTGCCTCCCAAAACCTTAACTTCCAGTGAAGAAATTGCTCCTTCTATATTAAAACATTAATTGTAATTAAATAGGCTAACATTTATAGACACTTGAAGTAAATTTCCTCATTTGCAAAGTTGAGGAACAGTACAGACAAGGTCCACCTTCACTGCTGTAGTAGAAAAGTTGCGTTTAATTCTGTTAATTTTCAAATGAGAGCTTCTCCCATTCACAAAGGACTGCAAGCACAGGCATGACTGAAGTACCATACACTCCCACATAAACCTCTTCCAAGCTCTTTCAGCTAACATCCAACTTGGGATATAATAATTTCTACCTCACTTTCTTGCCATATGGATCACAGATAATTTTTCATCTTTAAGGATTATAGCTCCCACAAAAGATAATCTGGAATAATTTTGCTTTATGCCAACACTTTTGAAGTACTTCATATCTGATAGCAAAATGTTTGACTTTTCAGAGCATCTTGTTACCTAATGTCTTTTGATCAATTGTATGTGCCAGGATGTATAACAGGAAGAACACAGACATTTATGACAATTCCTTTACAATCCAATTATATACATATTTTGGGCATTTTAACTTGCAAGACCTTTCAACTTCTAAAAACACAGGATAACTGAATTTATGATTAACAACTGGAGATATCCCTTATCCCATTCAGTATAATGGGTTTCTCTGTCATTTCTTGGAAGTGACATATCTCCTTACTCTTTAGCATGTCTTCCTCCGCCATAAAATTACCTTTTGCTCAGGACTCAGGGTATAGGTTATAGTCCCTGCACTTCTCTAACTTCCCAGTCACTTCTAATTTAAATAAATTAGTAAACCACAAACGTATGTAGTAGTAGGCACATTACAATTGTTTAGAATGGCTCCAAAGTCAAAACAGACCATCTATTCCTAACTAGCTTAGATAATGTGTTTCAAGTTCTGGGTTCTCCTGTGCTTCATTAACCAGATACAACTTTGTAGGATTGTCACCTGAACTGAAATGCTCATTTGTCTTCCATAACACTAGCTCAGTCTTCTGACTTGGCTCTGCCAAGTCCTCTGTCCTTTCCTAGGAAGGGATTTCCTTTTCTCTCTCTTCCTCTATGTTCAAGTTCAGTGTTACTGAGTCAACCACTATCTCTGAAGCTCTCAGCAGAATTCGACATACAAAAAAGGGATTATCCCAGCCTAAAATGAAAGAGTCAGTAAATTACAAGAAACACATGTAGCGGTGACCCTGCCTGCCTCCTCTAATGAATCCTATGGGGTTGATTTTCCCCTTCAGGAGAGTGAGCCTGAGGGGGAGGGAGAAGGCGAGGCTCGGGAATTCCCCACACTCCCCACCCCTTAAGTTGTCTGTTAAGTTTTAGGCTACTCCCCTTTCCCCTCCCAGTTTACACCCCTTTCCCCTCCCAGTTATTCCATATGTATTAAGTTACTTTCATGCGTATCAGTTTCTGGAAAGTTCTCTGTTCTTGGTACCTCCATTGGTTAGTTTGACTGTACCCCTCCCCTTATTTTGTTTGATTGCACAATTGTGGTTATGTAATCCTTTTCTGTTGGCTGATCCATTGTTCCTCCCCTTAGACCGCCCCTTTCTGTTCCACTTAAAACCCCCTATAATGGACAGCCCATGTTTCTTTTGTCTTTCCCTACCGGTCTTATTTTGCCTGGGAATAAAGGATCGGTCGCCGGGGCAACTGAACCCCTCCCGTCTCCATCTCCTTTGTCTCTGCTTTTTGCTACTTTGTCATTGCCTGCTGCTGTGCTCTGCTGAGGTTCCTGCAGACGGCTCCCAGAGCAGGAGCCTTAGATCCGGACACCAGGGACACACAAAGTGGCCTCCCTGCCAAGGCACGCGTGTTCCCCCTCCTGCACACTGACCATCTGCGTGGTCAAGAGGGCAGTGACAAACACAATCTGTGTGCAGGGCTGCTATTCACTAAACAACTAGAACACTTTTTATTTTTTAGGCTACTTAGAGTCAATGATGCTTTTATTCCCTTAAAATAAAGTGGTGAATTTCTGTATGGAGAATGCAAGATGAACCTGGCATGACAAACGTCCTCTCCGTGAGATTAAACCAATCATCCCACAACAGATCCCTCATGCTCTGCATGCAGAGTGCAAATCTCATACAATTAGTTCTCAGCTCGGATTACCTCAGGATAAGGATTTATCACCAGCATCTGGACAGAACACAGTCTGTCCTCTACTGTGCCTGAATATGCTACACATCTGGCTAGCTTGACCTGTAATTTCATAGAGAAGCTGAAATGTATGTCAACATAACAAAAGTGCCTGCCCTTCAAAAGAGCAAACTCCCAGCAGGAGCCTAAAACAGTGTAGGGTCAGGTTCAGCAAAGCGGTTCCTTGGCTAGAGCAGGCTTGCTGGTAACCTCCACAGACACCAACTGGCTTGTGTAACAAGAACTTCTCTCTGGATGCTAAACAGAGCTTCACAGAGACTGGCAATCAGATCACTGGGGAAAAATTTGGGGAGTAAGGCTACCTTCTGTAGTAATTTGTATATTTTAGTAAGTCATAAACATCATGAAACAGAGAACAATCCTCATCCATATTCTTTTAACATTTTTAATTCCACTTACAACTTTGAACTACTCTTCTCATGCACATAAAAGCTAACTCCTTCAGCTGTCAGGCAGAAAAAAACTCAGACTGATAAGGACAAACACATCTGCAATAAAAAAAATTCCACAAAACATAAACAAAAAACCAATCATAAATACTATAAGATTACTGTAACAGCTCTAGTAGTTATACAAGACCCTAATTCCATTTTATCACTTTAAAGCAACTCAAGCTATACATTTGCATGTCAGTAAATCCTTTGCTATCACATTCTTCCCCATTTTTTTAGAGCTGAGATGCTACAAAGATACAGAGCACAGCAGAATCCTTCAGAACTACATCAGCAGCGAAAGAAGAAAAATATGAATTTGGCATAACTAGGGCTGACAACTACATACAGACATCATCTTTCTAGGTCATTTTGTTAATGCACTAACTGCAAGAGTGCACCTTAACTACAGAAACCCTGTTTTTCATATTTTCCTATAGACTATCACAATTTTATCAGCCCTCCAGCCCTTCTGGAACTATAGACTTAAGACTGTCTCCAGTCTTATCTATGCAGCAGAAAGAATATTCCTCCAACTCTTTTCTTTCTACAGAATTTTACAGAGATTTTTTACACAAATTTACAGAAAAACTGCAAGATTACAAAGTTGTAAGGAACTGTTGTTTCTGCACTTCCTGGAGAGCAAGGAGGTAAATTCCTGCTCCTCCTCCATTATGACTCCTGGACAAGTTCTGCAGCAGAACTAATAGTGAAGCTATACTAAACCCAAGAGGTACAAGATAGGAGAGGGGAAAGCGGAAATGTGTTTGAAATAAAGGGTAGATACCTTCCCCACTTCTCTTGCAGTGTATCTGCTGAGGTCTATACAGCTTTGATAGGCTGCACTGGTAGCGGAAGCAAGCAGCTGGAATCTCAAAAGAACTCAGAAAGGGGTAAAAATGAAAACTGAATATACAAGGCAGACATTAGTTGGGCACTACCCTCATTAACTGCAGGAGGGAAGAGGAGTGGCAGTTCAATAGGACTTATATACCCTGAAAACCTGGTGCAAACATGCGCCTTCACATGCAGCACTGTCATCTTTAGCCTGCACTACAGAAACAAACAAATAAGAACAACACACACACACACACACAAAACCAAAGCAAAAAAAGGGCAGACTCAAACTATCTGCAATATACAGGAAAGATGATGTTAACATTCCTTCAGCACTACTTAACTGACAAGTTCTTGCTTTGTCACTAATTACCACATGAAACAAAGCTTTCAGCTGACTGATATAAGGCCCAGGTCCTTCTGATGACATTTCCAGAGTGCAACATACCTCACATTCCAAGCAGTGGTGAAGTCGGGGTTCAGCAGTAGCAGGGTACATGTGATATCTATCAGCTCTACAACAATGGAAGAAGAGACATGAAGATTAGTAATGATTTGCACACAGCACTGATGTCTCTGCAGTCCCTTACTCCCTCTCATTCCTCCAAGTGTCTCCACTATGGGCTGCTGTACCTGTGGATGACCACCTCTGTAAAATATTGCTGACTCATTCCAGAAAAAATGTTAGCTTAATTTAAGAGGCAGTAAAATCTGCCATATCCTCCCTTTTCATTATTTAAAATAAGGAACCGAGTATGTCCTCAGCAAGGAAAAATCATTATACAGAATCCTTGAGTATTCAGTGATTTTAACTGCACACACACTACATATGAGAAACAGAGAATTCTTCAAAGAAAATCCAAATAATTTTAAATACTATAGTAGAAGTAAAACTATACCCTACTCTTTCAGTACAAGCCTGAGCTGCAGATGGCTGCCATACACCATACTGTTACAAAAAATACACACACTACAAAAAACCTGTAGCTAAAAAAAAAAGGAAACACCACAGCCATGAATTAGGACTACAAAATTACTCTGCTATTGAACTGTACAGAAAAAACTTTAAATACATTGTGAAGTGCTCCAGGCTGAAGTTTTAAGATTAATTCAATAAAAAACCCCAAGCAAAAACCATCAATGTCATACAACCAATGTTTGTATCCCTGCATTTAAGCACTATATACTGTAGATCTATGTTTACACTTATTTTAAACTATGTCATAAAACCTGAATGTGACTATCCAAGCTATTACTGTCAATTAAATTAGGCTACATTCTCCCCTAATCACCCTGCATTTAACATACTAATTAGACTGTACTTCAGATGATTTCCAGCAAATAGAGGTATTTCATTACTTGAAGGAAAAAGACGGTATCTCATGGAAACAGATCTCTGGTTAGTACAGTTAATATGACTGTAAAATGTTAAGAAGTCATTGACAAAATTCAACACTAATAGAACATAAATTAATTCAAAATGCAAAGAGACACGGCATCATGTACCTTTGAAACAAAACTCAATACTTAAGAAGGTCAAAAAGTGAAAAGCTTTGTATTTTAGTGTATGACTGATTGATCATCTACATCCAACAAAGTAATTGTGCATTTTCCATTATGTTCCTACTTGTGAGGAACATGTTAAGCCATTGTAAAATGCAAGGGGTGGTGGGCAGTGTGGTGTGGAATTCTCTAGTGTACTGCACTAAGCTGTGATGTTTTGAAGATTGTCTTAAGGAACAAACTTAACCTTCTACTTTCACAAGTTTTAGCTAAACCCCTCTTTGCTTCCAAGGAATAAATATTTCTCATATGCGCAAAGCTTCTTCCTAATTTGCTGCCTGAATGTACAAATATTTTCCCTTGGTTTAACCAATTCCTGAACCAGCAAAGTATTTCAATAACCATTTAATATTATGCAGTTGAATATCACAATTTGGATGACCATGATTACTTACATACATAAAATTAAAGATACATAAAATTAAATATCTTCTAAGTGTTTTGTAGCTACTGTTTCAATTTTATGTTCTAAAACTAGTTTGGCAACATTTAATAAAACATCAGTTTTACAAGGATGTATAGTTAAAACTGTGAGCTGTGATTGTTTCATGTATAGTTTCCATTTTACCTACAATAATGGTCTTAGTAATTATTAGGTACTACCACTATACATGTTATATACACATCAAGCAGAAGTTTATTACAGCCTATTTCAGTCTTTTGAATACTTTTTAGAAAATACTTTCAGAGTTTACTTAAAACAATACAGTTTATTTATCCTACTAAGTCATGATTTCCAGTTAATACGACTATTGCAGTAATGTCAAAGGTCTGTAACAGCACCCAATCAAGTCCACCTTAAACAGAATTTGTTAACATTTTGTCCACTTTTCCATTACAGAGGTTCACTGCATCCTGAAAATTATTAAAGGAAAGATGCAGATGCCCAGCTCTTTCATGTCAATGTTCTTTGATGTAAGTAACAGATTAAGATTCATGAAATGTGGATTCCGAGCCAGAGATGTGAAATAACAAAATTTAGTAACCTCTGAGCCACTTTTCAATAGAAAGTCTTATGACAGATCTGGCACACAATGATAGTCATTGCCAGCTATTTCCCCGTGTCAGTAATAAAACCCGTCTTTTATTTATAATTTAAAGTTACTTTCAACTAGATACATTTTAGGCAAACTATAGCATTATAGATGCTCACACTGAACATGTTCTTTTGTGCATTAAAGTCTCCTAAACTGCAAAAGGACAAAGAAAACCATATGGTTTTAGATCACTGTTTAAATACAGCTGTATCCAGTTCCTTAGATATTCTGGGAGTACTTTGTAACAATTTCAGAAAACCATCTTGACATAATAAAAAGACTATGCATGCATAAATTTTAAAAGCATTGGAAAATGGATAAAAAAATATTGTAAAATTCAGATTTCTAAACTGAAATAACAGCAAGAGGAGCAGTCATGATTCTGGATTCCAAGTATCTAAAAGAAACTCTACCTATATTAAACATCTGTGTCACTAACCTATCAATGAATGACTATAAAGCACCTGCTTCTTCCAGGGTCCTGTCAGAAAATACATCAGTCACCACATCTGCAGACACTTAAATTAGCACCCTGTTTTCCTCCTCTGTTTTAAATGGCTTACAGTGACTCAAACAGAACAGAACAGATAACTAGATACTACATCTGCAATCACCATTTATTACAAGCATCAACAGAATATACAATTGAGCTCTGAAGCAGTAATAGATAAATCTATCTCTTTATTAGATGCAAAAGAAAACAACTACCCTGCCAAAGTCCAAGAATGCATCTGAAGCCAAATCCTTGAGAATACTTAAGAGAAAAATGTAACATCTCTTGACAGAGTATACATACTTATGACACATTAGAGACAAGTCTCTAAGTTGACCTGGGAAGGACTTTCACCTTCATTCTCTCCACCACTGCAGTTCAGTTTCTGCTAAAACCTTCTATCAAATATGAAACTCAGTAATGGTAAAACATACTGAACTCCTTTACAAACAGATTATTACCATGAAGGCCCTGGCTGTGTTTTAAAGTGGTGACAGAAAACCTCAGCAGACATGAAAATGCTGTAGATCACCTCTTCTCACACTTTTGAAACTGACTTCTGTAACTGAAGTGACAAAGCAGAATGGAGTTTCATTTTCAAAAGAAATCCAAACAAGTTGCAGGCACTAGTCTAAAAGTCATGCTACTGCAGTATTCACTGACAGAGTTTTCTGGGCTGCATTTTCAGAGGAAAGGTTCTGCAAGGTTTCACCCACGAGGGAATCAGAGGCCTGCAGACACCATCCCAGAGGCACTGTGGATGTTGTGTGACGTCACCACAACAAAGCAGCTGCAGTGGTGTGACTGGAGCAGGGTGCTCGCACACAGGTAATGGCTATCAGCCATCTTTAGACATCCAAAGATGTGACACAAATCTCAATGTTTGTAGTTTGGCTTGAAACAATAAGTTTCTCTCTGTGTGGAAACTTCAATGGTGAGACTTTATCACAACACTTGAGACCAAAATGAAGTCTCCTTGCTGAAGAACAGCAGCATAATAACAACACACATCACAAGCTCCTACCCCAGACCTCGAAAGCACTGCAGTGAGAACCACTGGTCTTATTAAGACTGCTTGTGCTAGTAGGTTCAACTTTTTCAATGCAGAAGTTCCTATCTGGCTACGTGTCAGAGTAAACGTGCCCTATATTAAACTCTTTATATTGAATTTTGTAGTCGTCTGCATTACAAATCTCAAATCCAGAATGGTGTCACAATCACCAGTTTCTATCAGAACTGAATAAATCAGCAGCAGCTTGGTGGCAGTTATCAAAAAGCTCCTGGTCTTAATAGGTCCAGCCATAAACCACAGAGACCAAGAAGAAATGGAAGTTACTTTTGTTAGCAATAAACTTCCCCTAGGAATAGAGACTTTTAAAAATGTCTGTAATGATAAAAAATATTAAAGAAAATAAATTATGTGAAAATAAAAAATAAAGGACAATGTAAAATTTATAAAGTCCATAAAATACATCCATCACTTAATGACATGACATCAACTCTCCTGGAGGAGTGTGGGAAACACAATGACACAAACACACACAAAAAATCTGTTAGACAAAAATAAAATACAATCAACAAGTCAGTCACACCGAGCAACACATGAACACACTTCAGCTTCTTTAAGCTACTCTTTTGAAGGGTAGTTAATTCTAAGGATCAAGCCAGTGTTACTCTAACACCACCCAAGGTACACAGTTAGCACTGGAAGACTGTGTTGCCAGTAGAATGATCTGCCTTGTCATAATCTGCCTTGTCTGCCGTTTCATGTTCCTTTTTCCAGAATGCTTGCATTATACATCCATCTGTTTGTAATAAGGAATCAAAGTATGTTTAACAAATTGAAGTGTATTTAACGAATCTAGACCCCGCCCTCAGGCAGACAAAAGTAGGCAACATTCACTACCTTAAGAATGCTCCCAATCCAAGGTTCACTAAACACTTCAATCTTCTTTCTCCGTATCATCACCAAATGCAAAAGAAGCTCAAGCATACATTTATAGACTTGACCAACACCATCTGACTGTGCCTTACACTATTCTTTAATAAGGATCAGTGCACAGCTGGCTTCATCCACTTAAAGTGAATCAGAATACAGCAATAAAATACTAAAGAAGGAAAAAGCAGCTATCAAAAGAGAGATGCAACTGACCTGATCTACACAGACCTAATCTCAAAACCTACCTCTTTGAAGTAGTACACCATGTTAGTTTTGATTAGGTGCCAGAGTCTGCACCAGATGTATGCTACCATCCCACTATTTAAAACTTAATTCTTTAACTCACTATTTCATAACGCAGACAGGGAGATTTCCTTTGCTATAGCTGCAATCAACACAACCAAATGAATGGTGGCTGTTTGGTATGGCTCAGGGGGGGAAGAAAATCCCACACATTTTAAAGCACAATGGACATAGTCAGTGCTTTATGGACAGGTTAGTTACATGTAAACAGAAAAAAATTAAAATATGGTAACAGTCCCAAACTGAAACCCAGCTGCATGTGAGACACTAAAGATTTGAACTCTGTGAGTGGTCACAGGGTGCTCTTCAACAGAACAGATATCCCTCTTTCTGGGACACAAAAATGTGAAAAATACCATTGCTGGTAAAAGATACTAGAAAGAAGTCTCTAAAAGAAAAAATGGCAGAAATAAGACACCAAGATAAGCCTAGCACAAGAGCATTCTTTATTCCAACTGCTACTTAGAAAATACTGCAACAATAAACAAAAAACTTGTTTCCTAAACCAGTTACTCTTTTTCATTCTCACTCTGAACAGGACACCTTATAAGCAAATACTTCCTATGTCACACCTGTTCATAATTCTTTATTTTGAATTTTATTAAAGAACATATACCAAAGAATTTTTCATGCAAGTTAAAATAAACTAAAAACCAAGTCAAAACAAAGAGATGAGAAAGGAAATAAAACTTTACAATTACCAAGCTGTAGAGACTAATGATTTCCTGTACCTCTACATCGGAAACACACTGCGCTCATTTCTTACTTTAGATATATACATCACCACATTTTCCTTCTGACTCAGGAAAACAGAAGAAAATTCCTTCTGTATTAACTAACATCACTTCCCTAAATAACTCACTGAAGTAAGTTGTCTTTCTCTAACCTTTCCCGTTTGGGCAAGAGAGAAAGAAATTGTATTTTCAACTAAACGATCCTACAACTTGTTTAAGTTGTTAAGGTGCACAATCCAAAGCCTGCTCTCCTCAGTAACCATAATTTCTTCCATCATTTAGCCATCATTTCCACCAGTTTAGTGATGGACTTGGCAGTGTCAGGTTTACATCTGGACTCGGTGATCTTAAAAGCTCTTTTCCAAACTATATTATTCTACAATAAATAAAAAATGTGCAGTAAGAATCACAAAATATACTCTTCTCCAACTCAGAACTTACCATCTTTGTTCAGCCACTGTTTTCTTTGTCTGTAGAGGAGAAGTTTATTGTGGACATATGGCAAAAGAAACTTCACACACCAGCTCTCCACACCAAGTTTGTTTTCTACCAGGACAATAGGGCTGCGGTTATATCTGGCTTCAGGGCACGGTATTAATCCAATTTCATCTCTTAAAAAACAGAGAGAAATATAATTAAGCTTATTTCCAGTAGATGACAATTATTTTCCCAATAGAGCATGGTGGCAATGCTTCCCAACCAAACATTCCATCATTTTTTCACTTGTCTTTGCTGAAATCTGTAATCTAAAAAATTTTAGTCCATTTTCACAAGATCCTAAATGATGAAGGCCCCTTTTTTTCCTGTTTTATGGATTATCATCTTAAGCAGTTTAACTCAGCTGAATCAACATAAGCACCCCAGGCTTTGTAATGAGCATGCCATGGAGCTGTTAACCACTGCTTCTGCAAGGGAAACAAAACATGCTAACTAGTACAGGCACCTGGACTGACCAAAAGCTACCCAGGTGTGCTCTGCAGCAGCATAACCAGGTGCTCTGAAACTAAAGATCACACAGAAGAAAATCACATGGACAGCCATATGCTCACTTCCACGTGTCCCATTTTTGATTGTCCTATGCAGGCAGCATGATCAACAGTGGGAAGATTTGAGACACAGAGGCCAGTATGATTAAATGACAACTCTATATGAGAAACTTCAGTCAAGCCTCTAAAAAAACAGTTACAAAAACAAGCATTTGTACCTGCAAACAAAGCAGAAGAGACTCAGCTGTTTAGTTTCAATAAGCCATACCATATTTTACTTTCGCCTCAGGTTTTTCTAGCACGTTGGAATAGCAGCTTCATAAAAATAAACATAGTTCGTCAAGGATTCACACTTATTTGGACAGAAAACAATGTTATTTTATATTTTCAATTATGCACCATTTCTCCACCAACTCCCATTCAGTGGAAAAATCTGTTGCTAAAGAGGGAAATCCTCAGATCTCAGGCAAGATAAAAAAGATTTCTTGTGATCTCAGAAAGTAAATTCTCCATATTAAATCTTCTCAATACAAGATATATGGATACATTCTGAGTGTCAGCCCCTCAACCCCAACTCAATTATCTGAAATAAAATTTGTTACTGGGTACTCTGAGCATGCTGATTTCCTTCTGTGTCTTCACTGGATTATTATAAAGGAATCAAAAGTCGCACAGTGTGCTTGTTTAAGAATATATTTGCTTATTCAGAAAACAGATTTCATCTTCCATACATGACGACATACATCTCAAAGAACACAGGTAAGGTGAACTCAAGGTCAGACACTGGCAAATCATATGGCTCTGCCTCCAAACAAACACTCAGGGCCCTTTAGCTTCCCTGGTCAGCTGAGAACAGGGAGAAGAAAAAAGCATTCTCCTACCCCACCAATAGCAAGCAATGGGTATCAAACCAAGATCCTCATCTGTGCTGCTCCATTTAACACAAGTTAGGCTCTTCAAGACCAAACCTGAAATGACATTCCAGCCTGCATCTTTCAACACAGTACCTTAATAGCCTGAAGTCTGTACTTACTGCTGGGTCTCTCTTCTATGAACATTAAACCCAGTCCTTGGCCAAACTTTGCCCGGCCTTGCACATAGGAACATGAAAGTCTCCAAAAGTGAGGAAGATGCCAGTCATGCACAGCTTAGCTAATTAACTCTGTGAATTACCACAAGAACTGACCAGCTATAGCTTACAAACAGTACACCAAAGGTAAACAGCAAGGAGAGAAAAAAACCCACAAAACACACATCTCACACCTTTACAGCTCAGGCAAAAGGTCTGACATGGGTGAGCCAAGTTTCACGATACTCCTTTGAACAAATGACAACTGACAGACAGGTACAGTTTGCACAAAGCTGACAAGTCAGCCTGAAACACTCCAACTGCAGAATGCACGCTGGTAGCCAAAATCTAAGAGTACTAGACCCACTGCACAGTGAAATGCACTGAGACATAGTGCAGTACAAAGAACGGTTTATCTGGTAACTGCTCAGTTTTTGCAAAGATGCAAACCAGGATTTGTCATCTGGAACCGATGGTACATTTTGGTATTGTTTTTGATGATTCACGAGGTTCAGAAATTGTGTTGCATTCAGTTCCTGAGAAGCAACAGAATTCACAATGCAAAACACCAGGGACACAGATTTATCTAAGGCGGGGTGCCTATCTCACAAAACAATTTATTCAAGGCACCATCTATTTCTCCTCCTGAAGGTCCCTCAGATCTGCAGAAGGAGCAAGTAACAGAGCAAGTCTGCCAGGAGACACTACTAAAGAATGCCTGCTGAGTCTGCTCCATCATGTACTCAAAGTTCCTGCAGCAGGACCCATATGCAGACACTGCTGAATTAGTACTTGTGAAATGAAGTGACTGACCATGCAAAACATCCCCGGCCATATGATGGAAGTTGTGCCTGTTCATATGACAGACTTGCCCAAACTCATTGCAGAATGGTCAATGCCTGCATTTAGGTCAAGTGACAGGTGCAAAATGCTCACAATACTGAAGGAGACACCAACTGATGGCCGCTGTTCATTGGTATTTTACTGCTAGTCTAAAGTAAGATTGAGTTTCTCTCCCCAGATTTCCCAGTTTTCTGATACCGTGTCTTGAAGTTTAGAAGTAATTTGGTGATTTTATTTTCCTCAAAGCAGGCACTACAGTCACATTCCAAAAATCTCCCAAATTATGTCTGTACTTACAAGATACTACATTAGTCCTGAAATACACTATGGAAACAGCCAGAAACTAGTGGAAGGTTTTAGGTGAGTTGTCATCAGATCTTCAGCCATGACAGAGCTTCTTCAACCTGAGCTGAGACCAGAAAAGGTGTGCAGAATGACATCTGGGAGACCCTGGAGCTGCAAAATCCAGACCCAGTCCCTAGAGCAAACCTTAGCCATGAGAGAACAGTACTGACAAGCCATTGCAGGACCTGCTTCCAAGAGTCCCAGTCTGTTGACTCAGTCATTCAGAGGCCCTCCCCATAATAAACCCTAGCCAATCTGCTCTAAACTTTTAAAGCCATGATAATACAAAAAATTCCCTCTGTCACAAAATCATAATACCAGGGTAGCACAGGGACAAGAGCATTTTGTGTGACACTACCATGATGGGCCTTCAGCTTCAGGTACTCCATAGAGAAGGACCTTCTCTGATATTTTTTCTGGAAAATCATCTTTAAAATAACCCAACCTCTCTTGACAGAATATTAGTAGTATCCTCAGACTTGGTACACAAATACTGGGCTACCATCTAAGAGTTCATCTTGCCAGTTATGCCCAACAAATTCATGTCCTTTTTTGACAAGCTCATCTATTTCTGCTTCACTTTACATGTAAAAGCAAAGTTCAAAGAGAAAAATATACACTGATCTGCTCACTGTTGATGATCTGTTCAGGCCCACTGGGATAGCTCACATATGCGACTTTATCAGGACCTACGCTTGGAAGACTAGGTAGAAATAACTACCAGTAAATTTAAAAGAAACCTTACAAAATTGAAAACTAGCATGCTGACACAATTATCCAGCTGAAAATAAATGGAGCTATTAGAGGGAAAATGCAAAAAGAATTTTGCATTGTATATTTAGTTAGAAGCTCATTTTAAATAAATACAGTCTTATTGTGGATTTCATTTAAAGTGAAAAAAAAAAGAAACATCAATCCTATGTCATAATTAGTCTATAACTGTATTTTTACATGCTTTTTAGTGCTGATCCCACTTCAAAACTTAAATAACTATGAACCTACCAAAACAAAACACCTATTCTGACAGATGCTGAGTAGGTAAATGTACAAGCAGCCAAAAGCATGGGTCAATAAACGCTGTAAAAGAGGTGAGTAGGGGACAAAAGTATGGTAACTGAATATGACCATCATGCATGTGGCAGATTCCTTATTTTCAGTGCAGCTAGGCAGTTCCCATGGAAAAGAATTCAAACCTGGATTTGTAACATGCTGAATTCAGGAGGATACCACTTGTCAGGAACAGCAGCTGGCCAGCGGCAGGAAGACAAAATGCAGATACATGAAAACACCTGGCCAGCATGGCTGCAGCCGGGTGCTCCAGAGGCACAGAGACAGCACAGCAAAGGGCCCACGACCTACACTGGCCTGCAGAGTCAATTTCAAGTAGTACCAACCTCTTCAGAGATCTAGCAGGCAGAATTATCATTTTTTCTACTTTGAGGGATAAGCTAGCAGTAGCTTGTGCTTTCTCACTTGAAGTATGTCACAGTGCATCAGTCTCAGCACACACAACTCTTGCAGCCTACTTTCATCTCTGAGATTGCATCTATGAGAGAAAACTGCAATAGCTGTATTTTGTTCAAAAACACAATCTCAAAGTTTGCTACCAATAAAGAATTCTGGCAGAGGAGTGGGAACTATGAAAAAATCAGAACATTCATTCATAAATACTGGCCGTTTACAGTGTATTATGCTTCACATTCTAAATATGAAGCTTCAAGGCAAAACGCAGCCTTTTTTTAAACAGCATCCATATGCTGCAGTTTAAAACCTGGCCACCCACCCAAATTGCTTACTACATTTAGAGAAACATGAGAATACTTATTCTAATCTTCTAAGCAAAGGGATAAATTAAACGCTATAAAATTTTCCTACACAATTGTTTAGCTTATCACTTTCTGGAACAGGTTAACAGGCCACCACCTCAGAGACTGCAGAGTTTGCAACTGACACAAATACAACCTCATTCAAGTTATGAAGTTGTTATTCATTATGTCCTACCTTATTTGCCATAACCAACATGGAGCTTGCATAAGTAGGTTGAAAGATACTTCCCTGAACAGTTTGTGTCTTAAAACAAAGGCTGGGAAAATATGTTCTGGGAAACAGAAATATGGGAGGCACTTAAAACAGGGTCTCAAGGCTGGTCAACAAATGGAACTGAAAACAAAACACACCATCTGCCCCCCAGATTGCTGGATAAATCTGATTGTCACAAGATAGCAATTACTGTAGTTTGCATTTTCATAAGCACTCTGTCTCGCCCAAAACAACACACAGTGAAAAGCACTGGCATCTCTTCCAACAGATATAGATTTGGAGGTGGCATTCAGCACACTGCTCTGTTTGTGCAACGGTGCCATTCAGGAGGCTTCAATCCTTAGCTTTGTTCCCATCACCGCCAGAGCTCTGTTCCAGGCACACACAGACTGCGCTGCCTCCCGCGGAGCTCGGCAGGGCTGGCCCACCCGCCAGGAGAGCTCAGCCCCATCCCGACCGTGCGGTGAGTGTAACACTGCCAAACATCGAGTTCAGAGAAAGGTCACTTAAGAACTTTTCTTTGAAAATATATTCATCTCTTGCGGACTGCGGAGCCCTCTCTGGTTTCCATTACTCCGTACGTTTTAGCGACGAGGCGGTTCCGGCCGCCGGGCCGCGGCCGCACGGATCTGCGGCGGCTCACCCTCCCGGAGCGAGTCCGCGGCGGTGTCCAGGAGCAGCCGCGGCGGCCGGAGAGCACCGAAGACAGGGACACCGCGCCCTGCCCTAGCGAGACGCAGGTGCCACCGCAGCCGCCCGGGGCCGGCCCTCCCGCACGGCGCAGACCCGGCCGGTCCCCGCGGCCGCTCACGGCGTGACCTTGGGCCTGGCCCCGGCCCCGGCCCCGG
>VZTX01016605.1:46990-68575 GCA_013400915.1 Pardalotus punctatus
GGTCCGTACGGCTGTTGTGTCAGTAGTCGCGCCAGAACACGTAGCTTTAAAAGAAAAACATGGGTGTGTAGCTTCTCTAGATTCCCAAGAGACATGGGAGCGCTTATGGTGAAGGCTGAAGGCGAAGAGACGATTGTAATT
The DNA here is from genome assembly GCA_013400915.1 of Pardalotus punctatus. Lineage (NCBI taxonomy): Eukaryota > Metazoa > Chordata > Aves > Passeriformes > Pardalotidae > Pardalotus > Pardalotus punctatus. The sequence continues at coordinate 47,132 of VZTX01016605.1, forward strand.
CTGAACCGTAGCTTCTGTATTTGCTTGTCATTTAGAAAGTAATGTGTTATGGCAGAACAAGTTGTTTTACAAAGCATTAATGGTGCATAGTTGAATCGTCTCTAATTTGAAAGCTTGCGATGTCATCGTCATCTGCTTCATCGTTACCTTCTCCCCCCTACAGGAGGCCTGGTAGACCCTTCCATATATTCTCCTTAAAAAAAAAAAAAAATCTAGAGAAGAGGGCTCTGTCAGTGATATGTATGAAAGAACAAATTAAAAAGTCCCTTAGAGAAACACTGAATATGTTCTCACGTGCTGAAGTTGCCAGCTTTTTGCTGGATTTTTAAGTAAACTAACCTTAAAGCTGAGACATATTTCATGTTGGCCCTTGCCTTTCTGTTGATTAAATTTTGTCGTATTTCATTGATTGCTGAGAGATAACGTTGCTCTCTTTGATTGTTTATCGTATATTCCTGAAATAATATTTTTAAGTGTTTATGAATGCCTCTTTAAGCTATAAATTCATGTATTTTTCTACACGCATGCTTTATTCTTGTTTTCACAGTATGTTTTTCGTTTTGTTTTCTTTTGTTTCGTTTAGGCTCACATTCTTCTGCTTGAAGGTTATGTAGAGCACATACCCTGGAACTAGAAACCAGGATTTCCTGCATTCCCAGTTCCTGTGACTTTCTTCTTTTCGCCATTAGAACACTACTTTTTCGAATGTGGACTCGCTGCTTTGTTACAATCCTGATTTCAGTCGCTAGCCTGAGGATTTCTTGGTGCTCACCGATGTCAGTCCACCCTAATTGCAGGATTCTGAGCTGAATGCCTTTGCAAGCTGAAGACAGGGAGGACGTATTGTGTTAGCAACTTTGTTCTGTACTTTGGTCTGATCTGTTCCATTTGCTGAGAAAATAAAGGATTCTTTAATTTTGGTTTTGGCCTTCGACTCAGTAATTTTTTTATACAAATAATAAGAAGACAAGAACCTGAAAAGTCATATGGCACTTTAAATGTGATGTTAAGAGATTCATGTCCTTCACAAATTTGGGCCTCTACAAATTTTTTTGCAGGTTCGGTGTGTTAAACTCCAAATTAGAAAATTAATTACATGTGGGACATTTTGTGGGGTCTTCTTAATAGCCTCTATATTAAGTGGAAAATTTAGACTTAAATATGGTGGCTTCATGTAATTGTATTACGTGTCTGTGTTACAAGGTTTTTTTCACGTTGTAGAATGTACAGACGCTATTTTTGTGATATGTGGTGTCTGAAATTATTGAAGCAAACCAATATATTCTGGATGTCAAATAAGCAAAACCAGAAATATGAGGAAAGGCATTGCAACACTTGGTGAGCACTGGGTTTTCTTTTTTGCTGAAAAATACAAACTGTTTTTTTCAAAATACGTTAGATTGCTGTGTTCAGCAGATTTTAAATTTATGCCTATTTGCCTTGCTGAAAAGGACCAAGTCAGCTTTGTGTAATTGACAGTGTACCTTTTCTGGCTCACTGCCTTCTCACTTTGTCCTGTGCGATTTGTTTGTGTACAGGTTTGATTCCCATTTGTTAAAACCATCAAATTGAAGTTCAGTCAGGGAATACAGTGACTGAAATAGTTCTAGATACATATGAGGTTGGTTTGGGTTGTTTTTTTGTTGTTGGAATTCTGTAAAGAAGTTTTGGTGAATTATACCTAAATGAAACACCTTTAAAATGTCATTAATCATGATAAAAATACTCTATGGATTAAAAGTCTAATTTTGGGGTTTGGGGTGGGCTGGGTTTTTGGTGTTTTTTTTTTAGTTTTAGTATGGGCTATAAGTGAAAATCAGTTATAACAATGCAAAGTTATGAATGTACTAAAAATTGATAAAAAACTGCTAATATACTTGCAAGTTGCAAAAGTATTTATTTAGAATAGTGTAATCAACTGACAATGTGCTGTTTATGACTTCTTGCATACTTTTTGAAGAGGATTGAATATTAGATTGCTATTATTATTTAAATGTCATAATAAAAGATAATTAAATTGTGCATCTTTGCAATTATTACATTGTCAAAGTTTTTAAGGTGGGCATTGGTATTAATCTTGCACAGGATACTTTATGGTAGCTTTTGGCAGTCATTATTGAGTTGTCAGCCAAGAATGCTTACTTGCTGTAATTTTGGGGAAATTATACTAATTTATTTCAGAAAATATTCTTTTGTTAAATTTAATGTAGGGCATAAATTGCAGAAAATACACCATAATTAAATAGCCAAGAATTATCTCTCAGGTACACACAGATAAAAAATTTCCATGAGTAATCCATTCCTATGTCATCTGGGCAGTCTCAAAAGTGCTGGAAACAATTTGCTTGAGGACTTCTCTCATCAGTACAGAGCAATATATCCTTAGCTATCTAAAGTGCAATAACAAACTCCTAGTACATTAAACTTGCCTTAATAAATACCTAAAATGTTAAAATCTTGCTGTTTAGAGCCTATTCACCAGGGTGAAATGTAATTGTTAATTTCTTCATGGCCACCTTTGCAAAACCTGTGTGATGATCTTAAATTGTTTCTGTGCCCCTTAACTAATGTAATTTGTTACAGCTTTATGGACAAGTCCAACTTGCTGTTGATTTCAGTATCATATTTTTTGTGAAAACCTGGTACTAGTTGTCCCCCACTTCGTGAGGGTGGAAACAAGAGCATGGGCAAATGAACACATCAATCTTAGTGATTTCCCATGGCCTAGTATTTTTCTAAGCAGACCACATTGCATGGCCAACAGGAAGGAAAGTGCATCACCACTGTCCTTGCTTTGCTATTTATTACAAAGACTTTTTAAAAAATTTGACACCTATGGTATAAATACAGGAAATCACAGCACATATTTTCGTATAATGAAAAGCATGAGTCTTCAGATTTTACAGCAATGGTTCTTCAATATCAGAGAATGTGTGCGTAGGGGTGTATATGGTTTTATACTTAAGAGTTGTGCCTGCATGTGCTTTTCAGGTCAGCAAACATTGTTTGAAAGCTGTTTGCTGTTTGAGGCAGGTGCACCCACAGTGGCTGAGTTAACAGTACTTTGTTAAGGCTACACAGAGCTGGCTCCTCTCAGTACTTGTCCTGCAACTCAGTCACAATGGTGTTCCGACATTGTCAGGTACTTCTGGCTACGCTCCAGGGAAACTGGTTAATGTGAAAAATTCATTGTATGTTATTATTGCATCAAAATTTAGTGTTCTAATATAACAGTTTTAGTAACAAATTGTAAAATAAATTCTGTAATTAATTATGTTTTATGACAAAGGTTGCTTACCATTGTAGGGAGTGTGGTGTGGCTGAGTTCATCATATGGTCAATAAGCATCAGTGGGCTCATGGAAACAGCGTCATTGACAGGCAGTGCAAACCTGGTCCTCCAATGGATGAAAGATAAAAGGAATTCAGCATATTTTAGAGCAAACCTCACTCTAAAATATGCTGAATTTTTATGGATGAAAATTTTCTGAGAAACACTCTATGTGCTTTACAGTTTGGGTATAATGGACGTCATTTGTGGATATAAGTTTGTCTGTGTTTCTCCAAATACTTCACTTCTTATTTAGAAAACTTGCAGTTGTGGTACCAAGAAGAAATAATCTCACATACACTGAATTCCTCATTGTCTTGAATGGAAAATATATTAAATTAATAAAAACTTATTTTGTTTTAGAGATAAATTTTTAATATTTTCAACGTTTTCCTGACATGTTAACAAATTTAAAATTTTTTCTTAAAAACAAACTGTATATTAATTTTCAATAAGACCTGCATGTGACTGGGAGAAGCTTCAGCAGCACTTTTATATGTATGCAGCCAGGTGGTTTGAGTACACCTACACAGCTTACACAGTGAGATGGCTTTTTAGCAGCAATTGTTGGCCATATGCACTCAAATCAGTAAATCATGCACAATCAATTCGTGTAAGTCTGCCACCTAATTTTTCCTCTTTTGCTTCCTTTTAAAACGTAATTTAATTTTATTAAAAAGTTGAGATTTCTTTACAATTTCTATATCAGCAGTTGAAATTCTTTCCCTATATAAATGTAGTTTCAATACGATTTTAGTTACAGTCATTAAGGACTGATTCAGAGAAGAAATAAATATGACTATTTAATTTTCCTTCCTATTGTAGCAGAGTGTGGGATGATTGTTTTAGTAAATGAGCATGTCTTGTGTTGTGTTTAGAATATCTTGAATTTTGTGCTTACTGCTAAATGCCACCCTAGACACTTTTGAGAATGCTTTTTTAATTTTCATTGTCCAGTGAAGAGCAAAGGTCAGTGTCAAGAGTTTTTCCTCATATGTAAGAGAATTGATTTTATATATAATAGCATTGATTTTGATTTACAATAAAAATGGTAGAGAATGAAATTTTGTGACCACTTCATTTTCTTTTGGTATATATTTACATATTCTAACTAATTCTTCTTCACAGCAGTCTTGCAATATAAATGAGTAACAGAATTTTTTTAAGCCCTCACTCATGCCCTCCTTCCCTCCTCCCAGGAAGAGACTGAAACTTTTAAAAATATAATGACTTGATAGAAGGGAACAATTTTATTTAATAGCAATGCATGCAAGCCTCCATTAGTTTAGTCAAGCTAGATAATGTAAAAGCACTTATAAGCAGAAGAAGGCTATTGAGAATAACAGCTACTGCCTCTGAAGCTCTCAGATCCTGCAACACTCAGTCCTAGTACTTGTAGCTTAATGTGCTCTATCACATTATTCAGATATTAACAGGGATTGCTGGAGACAATCAGGTACTTGTTTGTTCCTCCATTCTGTAAGTGATTAAATCACTTTTAAGATTAAGATTATTTTCCCACATTTTTAACTAAGATGATGGCAAAATACATATGGAGACATAGGATGAAGTCTCATCTTTATTTTGAAGTCGGAAGCAAATAGAGGGAATCCCAGAATATGTTTGTTGTTTCAGTATCTGCACCTGCTCATACAGTTGTCATTTTTCAGTGGTATTTTTGTGGTGTTGTTAATGACTCACATTCTGAATATGTCATATTAAGATAAAATATCTTTGAGGTGGTGAATAGGAGAGGGCAGTTGTTGATCTGGAGAAGGTTTAAAGGGCTGCTAGGGAGGAAATCTACTATGTGCACATTAACATAGGTGAAGAATTATGATAGTTCTGGAAATGTGCTACAGCTGCATACATCTCAGCTAGTTTTATTGCTATTTAATTTAGTTTGGTGATCAGGAAACATTTTTTTTTATTCTTTAATGTTCAAAATACTGTTTGTCAGAAGTTTTTTAGCACTGAAGGGGAGGCATAGATCTTACTTGCCATCTCTCAAGCATAATGAGATACAATTGCAAACATTATATAAGTTAAAGGTGGTAGTGGAGAGAGTAGGAAAATAGTATTAAAAATAATACCCTTTCTTAACCTTTGTGCTGAAACTGGAGAATGTCTCACTCTGGCTTTCCAAAAATGTGACTTGTACTTTTTTTCCCTTTTGCCTTGCCTTGCCTTGGCACTAAGAGGCTGATCTTGAAAGACTAGGATATAAATTAGATTCATTAGTATTTATTTGATACAAGGAAGTACAGAAGAAGCAAGTAACTGACCTTGTTTGTTATAGCTTAGAAATTTAAGTGCACACATCTGTGAGGTCTGTTTGTAGCTTTAATTAACAAAACATGCATCTTCATGTCATTTAGGTTTAGTTTATTCAGCAAACATGAGCTTTAAATGTGCATTTTCCATTGAGAAAGTTAAACACAAATTCACTTAAAGTAGGTAGCTTTTCGTCTTTGTCTAAAAGACTAAAGATACATTCAGTCTGTCAATAATAATTTTTTTGTGTACAGAAAACAAATAACGTTTTTCAAATCTGGTAGGCGTGGATTTGTGTTTTCTGGGTCAGATCTGGTTGTTCGTAGCAGTATCATTACGGCAAAATGAGGAATAGATCTGTATCACTCCAGGCTGGCTAAGGACACTGGTCTACTCATAGGATATAGTGGAGAGAAAAATAATGCAGTTGTGCCAAACAAAATTATTTGTATAGAGATCTTTCTCCAAGACACTGCAATTGGCTGGGCTGCAGTTTCCAGGACAACATCCTGAGACCATCTCTGGGGTTTTTTTTCCTTCTGAGTTACTTTGTGGCTCTCCTAAGGTGAGTGAATTACGGTACCAGGTGGAAGCTGATACAGTTCTGTTAGACACCTTTTTAATAACAAAATGAAACCAGTTCAGCAGCCTGTGTCTGAAGTAAAACCTACATTATTAATTACATACAGTAAAACATTCATTATTAATTATGCATTTTACATTTTTTGCTAGAAAACTTTAGATAAACTAGCTGTCCTTTTTATTCAGTTGACTACAAATGTGTGTTCTGTGATATCATTCTTATTTTTAGAAGCATTCATATATCTGAAATACAGTAATTCAAAAGTGTCAGGCTTCTACAATTTCTGAGGTGTTTTGTGTGAAAAACCAAGATTGAAGAGCATTTTTTAGAGTAGAATCAAGAAGAGATGACAGTTTTACATCAGCTGTGTGTGGGACTTCATAGCCCTTCCCCCAACTTGTCTTCACAAACCTAGTTCAATTAATACTCACATGGATGCAAATTCAGGTACATCTGAGAATATGTTCTGACCCATCTTTTATTTTGAAGTCATGTAACTTACTGTGTTTGGGTGAGCTTATATTTAACCAAGTGTTAAAGCTGTCACATAGAATAGTAATATAGTAAATATGAAGAATATTAGTAAATCTGCAGTTGGTGCAAGAGGTTTCCGAAGTGACAGATTCCATGTTGCACTGAACCTGTGCAACGAATATAAAACACAGCCACTGCTACTTAATGTGAAAAGTTTTCACACATTAAAAACAGTGCTGTGAATGTCTGCTTAAAATAATGAATAATACTTAAACCCACTCCTTAGCAACATTGTCATTCTTCACTGAGGACAAGTGTTTAAACCAAAAAATTATGGAAGGATGTTATTCATACTTAAAACTTACTCATCTGACATACTGTCACTTTATTCAATTAATACAGTGGTTCTCCATGGCAAAACTTCTTATAAAACACCTTACTGCTCCTGAGCGTTAGGAAAATGTGCTAGGAATATGTGAGTGGTGGTAAGTGTGATGGGGGAGCCCTTTTATTTTGTTTCATCATTAATTGAGATGATGTCACAGTTGTTTTGACTTCACTTCTCAGGTAGGTCCATTTAATATTTAATTATCTGACTCACAGAAAGAACACTTAATTGCAGAAAGGAGAGATTAGAAGTATCTCAAGTCCAGGACAAACAGAAAGAGCACATGCGTTTCTGGTATGTAATGTTTCCTGCATTCCTTTTGTGTTAAATCACAGCAATACTGCCATTTCTAAATGTGAAGAAGAAAACAGGTAGCTATGTTCTGCTGGAACCACAGTTCTTATTGCATTTGTAGAAAATTGATTTGTATTAGAACCTAACCTCATTGTTCAAACCTTTTAGGACCGGGTTTAACAGTGTTAGAGGTTGTGGTTTTGGAGCAGCTCCTCACTGCTTACTTTAAGCAGCAGTCACTCAAGGCTTCAATCTGACAGGGAAGGTACTAAATTACATTTTGAAGGTAATCTGAAGAAAAAGGGTTAAAAAAGAAAAGGCTTTTGTGGTAAAAACCACTTGCACTTCGCATGTTTTTTTTTTAATGTCCTGAGTTCGGCTGTAGCTGCAGGAAAATGGTCGGATGTAAAGACAGGAGCAAGTGACGGGATCATCGCAGGAGCGGGTGCCGGAGCCTGCTCGCGGACACCAGGGGGCGCAGTGACACCTTATCCCGGTGCTTCAGGGACGGACCCCGGGAGCGCAGCTCCAGCCGCGGGGAGCCACGGACGGACGGACGGTTGGATGGACGGATGGTTGGATGGACGGACGGACGGATGGATGGATTCCCTCTGCGAGGCTGTGCCAAGAAAATGCTGTGGCTGAAATACGCTCCTGTTAATGAGTCATGCTGTCTAGAATACTGCCTGTGGATTCGCAAGACAGAATGATCTTTGACTCCTAGTCCTAAAAAACCCTAAAGAGACATAAAAACATGCAGTATTTTGCATACTGCCCAGAGCCTGTCCTGTATTAAAAAAAAAAAAAAAAATCACATTTCTCTGCACTAAATAGCTTTGATTGTAGACTTTTTCACTAATGGATGAAGCAGTGATGGAGATGGTTATTTGAAGCTCCCAAGTGTTTAAGGAACTGTGTGCTTGTTAGGGAATACTTTGTTAACAGTGATGAATCCCATCCTGAGTGGACCTGAGTCTGCCCCTGTTCCTTGATGGTCTTCGCTTGAAGTAACATTTGAATTTGGTGCCTATAATTGCACTGAGTCATTAGGAAGGATAAGCACAATGTGTAATACAAAGCTACACATTGTTATGAAGGGCTCGTGTAGAAACAGTGAGCTCACAGCGGCCACTCTAGTGTGAGAAGGTGATAAAAGTGCAATGAATGGCAAAGAGGTGGGCAATGGCATGGTTTTTAGGCGCTATTGTGATACTGCTGCATGGTCTAGAACCTTCAGGTGGAAAATTTCATTTACAGCATTGCAGAAAGTAGTGTTACCATTGTACTGCTGCTAAAATAAACTCAGGCATCCTTTGTAGAGAAGTATAGATTTTTTTTCAGGAAAGGTGATAAAATTACAAAAATAATTCTAGAGCTAAATGTTAAAGCATTTTCCATTAAAATTCCACCACATTTTGTATTACTTACTGTGCCAGAAGATAACCATAAGAGTTTCCTTTTGCTTCCTTGCAGACTTGAATCATCACTTATCAAAGCTCATCAAAGATCATCTTTCTTAGCACTTTATCATTATGTAATATAAGGAAATTGTATTTAAGAGATCTAGAAGTCCACTGTAATGGAAGGAGGACTCCATGTGTTATTTCTGGTAGCATAATGAGCATTTACCTCTGTGTGTGATACAGAACTCTGAACTGGACCTCTGAAATAATAATTTGTAACATGATGAACTGGAACAGACCCTTCAATCTAAGGTTTAAAGGACTTCATGTTTAGGATTTTCCCCTGGTAAATCCAGACCTTGAATCACTGACCTAAAGCCATGTTGGTGGAGGGTGCCTGATGTGGATGAGAATGTATATGGCCTGAAAGTACATATAACACTACATGATCAAGTATGGTTAAAATTCAATGTGTGTTTCAAATGACAAGTTTTCTCTATATACAGCAGTTGAGAGGAGGGACCGTTGAAAAAGAAGTATTTAAATAATAAATGAGATAATGTATGCTGGAGATGGTACTGCTTAATTTGTTTTGCAGATTTTTATACCATTTTTGGCTGTGAAAAGCTGAAGGAGCAGTATTTTGTGACAGATTCATATTACTAAGTTTTCAGCAACAACCTTCTCTGCATGCAGGAAATACTGTGAACCTCTAACAAATTCCTGTAAAACTGTATGATTCATATCAGTTTTCTATCATTAGTTGTTTATTATTTAAATATTTCTTCACAGCAGATGGAATGCAGTAAGTCTGGAATCTCAAACTAATAGTGATTGATTTTCAGGAAAGTGGCAGAATGTCTTTTACACTCTGTAGCTGTTTTCTCAGGCTAACATCCAGATCACTTTAAAATATTAATGATTTTACTTTTTATTATTTCAGGTAAAGAACATTACAGATCTGTATGGTGTAAGATATCCATAGCAGAGGTAAAAGTTTGGGAAGACTGTAACCAACTTCAACACAGTGTAATTCAGAACTGCTTTTTATTCTGCTCCTGATTGTCAGTGTGTCAAGTTTCCCTTCCAGGACTGGAAATAAAGCAGTAAAAGAATGTGTACCTCCAAACTGATTCCCCCTGATACTTATGATAGAAAAGCATAGGTGAAATGTAGAGGCTGTTTAAACTAAAACTCAGATGCTAGAGGACAGTGTAGCTGGCAGAGGGAGTGCCTCTGTATGTATTTTACTATTTTACTCCTTTGTTTTCCTCCTTTGATCTTTAGATGCAGATATAGCTGAAGATAGCCAAACTCCACAATTGGATGTCAGCCATCAGATGTTCTGGTGCAACTCTTGACAGAGATGACTTAACACCTCATATTGGATTTTAATTTTTTTTTAAAAGTGTGATTTATTTTTCTTCTCTGCCTTGAAACCATTGTCATTTAGGTAAAGAGCTGTCAACATGCTATTTGCGAATCTGCTGGTTGCATAATATAATACTTAAATGTGACTATGTATACATACCAACAAAAATTTCTGCGGGTCTAGATGTATCTAAACATGTACTACTATGACAGTATAAAAATACGGCCATAATAAACATAAAATATAGCCATAATAAAAATAAATTTTACTGTCTGTAAGCTTGCAAGCACTCTAATGACTTTGAAATAAAGAACACTAGTGATGAAGACTGTTTAACTTCTGGTAGAAAATCTAGGATTTCTAATCTATTTGGGGGCATTTTACATGCTTGATTCTTTGAACTTTTGATGGGAGACATACATTCATTTAAACTCCTGTGAAGTAATTAGTTACATTTAGGATTGTTTTTTAGCATTTTGTCCTATTCCCCAAATCCAGAAAGGTAATTTTAAACATTGTACCATGGTGAGGGATAGCCTGCTCTGAGAGCAGAGGTGCTCTGTGTGTCAGTGCTATTTGTCCACAAGACCATTTCTGTGCAGTTCTGTGGCTTTGCAGTATCACTGATGTAGGCAATGTAAGGTTTTATAATTTGAAGGTATCACTGACCTTTTATTTAACATGTATACATCTCTTACCGAAATGAGTAATTTAGGGGATTCTTGATCTAAAACACGTAAGCCATCTTACTCAATTTTGAAAGGATTTTGTGTTATACCCCCTTTTTTCCACAGATCAGATGCCTGCACTGCACAGTTTTTAATCCCTTTTTCTGCCATGGCTGAGGCCATATTGGTATCTTCCCTATCATACTTTACTTCCTTTTTACTCCTTCTTTCCTTTCCCACCTCTGCCACCTCCAAGTAGTACATACTTGAAGAAATCCAGAAAAAAAAAGTTAGTATTATTGCTTAAATTCATCCTCATATTGCATCCAAATATGATTTCACTTCCAAAGAATATTCCTTGGTTTCTAAAAAAGCCCCCTGCCTTCCAAGAGATTGTCCCCATAATTTGCCTCTGATAAATGAGGTTGTACAGACCACCTTCAAAAATAAATTGTTTATCACCATCCCAATATAAGTGAGAAAGAAGAGAGATTTTGTTGTAATAACAAAAGAGTATATGTCCCCAAGTTTGTAGTTAATGAAACAGACTCATCACCACCTACTTTCCCACAACTGTAGAAATATTACCTTAATTTTATTGAATCAATTCTGTGTAGTAATTGATGTCCAGGTAAATAGAAGTGGATAATAAATCCAACACTGAGCTGTAGAAACATGACATTGTAGGACCTGTAGTCCCTTAGGACTTAAATTGGATGTTTGTGGCAAATCTTGCATGGGCAACCTTTTTCCACATAGTTCATCAGTTACGCTGTCTCTCTGACTGGGAAAAAGAAATTAAAATCAGGTTTAGTATGCACAATTATTGCTTAGAGATATTTTGTGTAGTGAAGCGCATGCCATAATGAGTGTGATTACATTTTCCTCTGTTCATGAAGACATGAGTGACTAGTGGATCCCCATGCAGTCGAAACATTGAGTGAATTAAGAACTGTGTCCCATTTGTCCTCCTGATTTGTGATTTTTCAGTAGGCGAATGTTGGAGGACAGTTTTCAGTCATCTCTGGAAATGCACGTAAAATACAGGACTTAAAAAAAGGCTGATAGGGTTGAAAACATGTAGTCTGTTGCATAAAGCAGTTTGCTCTGGTAAAACAGGTGGTGGTAAATATGTGTTAGTGCCACCAGAAGCAAAGAGTTTTACTCTAATTAAGAATAAGAACTTGTCCTCAGTAACATTCCAGAGTAACATTCCATTTAACTGCATCCATTTCTCTGACCCATATAAGCATTATGGCTGTCCACATTTTTAGATTTTCAGCCTTTCTTGTAATCTCTTTTCAGAATTTCAAGGGTAGGAGCTGAACTGAGGAGTTGAATAATTTCATATCGCAGTTAAACACAAAATCAGTTTAAGATTCCTTTGACAATTCTATTTAGACCACCAAGTTAAATTTGAAGGATGTATATCTGACGTGAGTGTTGACAGCTATGCCATAAAACTATTACGACATATTGACAGAGTGTCTTCAAATGCCTTACAAGCAATTTCACTGAAGCCAACAGAGATACAATGGTTCTTATTGGCTGAGAATCTGCAAATAAAACAATTGTTCTAATTTGACTGGTGTCAAAATTTCATGTTCTTGTTCTTTGGAAGGTGGTCAAACTGGAATGTTGTAATCATTAGAAAACTTCAGAAAACTGTGGAAAATACAAAACCTGTTGCTGTTACCTAAATGGACAATTGCCTAAGTGGATACCCCAAAGTCTGGTGTATGCCTTACTCTATCCAGCTGTAAAGGCCAGCAAGAAGATGTCTTGTAATGTTTCTCCAGCTCCCAGCAGCCACAGTTCTTGGCTCATTAGGAAAGAATTTTCAAAATGCATTTTTCTGAAATTATGTAGTCTAGCTTTTGTTTCTTTTATTTCTCCAGTGTTTGGTTTGTTGGGTTTTGGGTTTTTTTCTTTACAGCTGTAGTCAGTATAACATCATAAAACCAGATGTGTTACAAAAGCCATATAATTTTGTCTTTTTTTCCCCCCACTGTCTCGTCTCAGAACCAAATGGAGAGTGCTGAGTCCAGGTGATAAAGAGTAAAATAATTCTCATCTAGTCCGCGGAAAATGGTGTCTTCTCAGGACTTCTTAGGAAGGTATTTTCTCAATGTTTTTATTGGTTTTAATATGCAGATGGCTAAGCTCAATTCTATGGAATTAAAATAACTAGAACCCCCATCCCTGAAACTATCCACTCTGAGTTACAATTTGTAGGTTTTATTTTGGGACACTGGCCCAAGCTCTAACCTCTCTGAGTTACAAATTGTAGGTTTTATTGGGGAATTTTCATGTAAACATTTTATTGTCCTATTCATTATTTGGTTTCCTTCCCTGCAATTGAAACCTCAAAGAAGATAAATTATTCTGTCATTAATAATAAGGTAGAACCTAATTTTTTCATGTATGTCTGAAGATGTGAAAGCACTCTGAATGTTCTTTTCTTCTTTTGTTTTTCATTACAGTGCTTTGTATATGAAGCCATCACGTAGCAGTGCACTCACATGAAACTTGAGAGCTCTAAATGTGATTGTGTCAAGTCATTGGAGCTGTTCCAAACATGGCTTAAATTTCCACAAAAGCACTGTAACATTTTAAGTTGAAGATTTTTAATCGTTCCTCCTCCTGAATGTTATCTCTCCAGTTACCATCAAATACTCCATGTATTAAATATTTGCTTCCATTGAGTATGAACCTAGCAAAACTCAGAGTAACTTTTCATTTTAAACATATTATTAGTATTAATTTGTTTGGGATTTCTTATAATAGAATTAGTCACAGTGGTAGTCATGTTTAGTAAAAGAGTAGAAGCTAACTTGTAGAGGATTACATAATATATTACAGTGTCAAAAGAAAGTTTTCAGGCACAGGAAGTCTGATAAAGAAGTCACAAATTCCTGGCTAAAATAACTTAGGAGAGAACTTGGGATCTGTTTTCAGTATCTGTTTAGGCCTGTTTATGACTGTACATCTTCTACAGCAGGTATTCCTTCTGTATGTAATTATGGATTTAGCTGGTGAAATTAAATTACTGATTATCTTCACCAACTTGACAGTTTTCAGTGATAAATTTTAAACAAAAAGAAACAGAGAAGTCAGCAGACATTTGGGAAAGACTGTAAAATATAAAATTCAGTCTTCACTGCATTGATGTATTTGATTTCAGCAAAGTGTGGATTTTATTTACAGGCTCATCTTTTTTGTATGTCTTTGAAGAAAATCAAGTTGAGACATAAAAATAAAATGCTGCTTTTTAGACAATATTGCACAGGATTAAGATATAATTTTCTTAGTCTTCCTCTAGATTGTCTATGAAGTCCCTAAAAGTACTGTAGTTGCAGATTTCCCACCATTGTTACATCATAGGTTTAATTTCTCTTTCATGTAGAGCTTAACCACATCCGAGTATTCTTGCCAGAATATAAGTTTATTGCTCTTTAAGTTACTGTTTTAATAATGACTGCTTAATCACTCATGGTATGATAAATACCTGGTATGATAAATTAGTATGTAATAGGTTGTCTTGGTTTGAGGACAGGTGTCTGCTAAGGAGGGTGGGAACGTCCCTTAGAACCCACAAATTTGAACCCCCTTCCCTCCTATTATTATAACTTTGAAATCAAGGGCTTTCAGGCAAAGACATGGGGAAAAAGGAATAACAGTTCTTTACTAGTATCTCTAGCAAGGCAAACAATCAACAACAACAGTAACAATGACAAACAAACAAGAAAACCAGAAGATGAGGTGACAGAAGTCTCTGGGCTGCCAAGCGCTTTTCCCGTTGGGTGCAGTTCCGGTCCCAGCCGGCAGGGGCGCTGTCGGGCTCCCGGCCGGGCAGGGCGGGTGCGATGACTCCCGCGCACTGCAGGGGGCGCTGTGGCGCGGTCAGCTCTGTGGGTGCGGGCAGTGCTGAAGTGCCCAGAGTCAGGCGGGCGGGGCGGGGCGGGCAGGGCAATGGCGGGCGTGCAGCAGACGTGGGNCTCTTACAAAAAGAGTTAATAGTCCTTAAGTATCCAGCCATTAGTAACCTAGTGCCAGGAATGGGGAAAAATTCCACACCCCTCAACCTCCAACATAGGTATAAAAATTAAACAATGTTAAAGCTGATAAATTATAGTTACTATTAGTTAAAGAGCTTGATTTTAATTGAATTTCCTGAAATATTTAATATTTTAATTTAGTGTAAACAATAAGTTATGTAGTTTCTTAATCCTATTCTGGTCAACAAGGCTGCTGTAAGGGTAGTTTACTCTTGCCATGAAAATAAATTTATTTGTTGCTATCATAGAGCACATTTTTCTAGAGTTTAGCTGTGTACTGACCACTGCTGTCCTCTGTAATTTGACAAACAAAGCACAAAATTATGATGACGATAGGTTGATTTAGAATTTTTTTTCAACCTAAGTAATTCTATGGTTCTAAAATTAAAAGGCAACTGACAGCTGAAGTAGCTTGCTAGAATCATATGTGTTGGGATATGCTTCTACTCAGCACCCTACTGGTGGTGAATGGAGAATGCAAAGCTGGGAATGGAATACTTTTCAGTATTTATGCTGACCTCTCTCTTTTTGCTTTCCTCCTTCTTCCCCTGTCCCAAACTTAGAACAGAGATTTAAAAGGAAAAGCACAAGAGAAAGTTTACATTTGTCTGTAAATGTTCAGTGATTCCACAATGAACTCAAAGAATTTTTTTGTTTCAGCTTAGAAGAAGTCTAAAAAGCATTGTTGTTAAAATCAGAGGTGTTTGAGAGAAGAATTTTAAATGAGACCAAGTAGATGTAAAAAGGAAGTGGATTTCTAAAATTGTAAGCTTTCTTTAACTAAAATTTAGCTCTGTCTCTTCCTGTAAACAAGTAATGACAACACTGTTAAGAAACTACTATTTTATCCAAGCTGTTCTCACATGGACAGCAAGTTCTACATTTGACTTAAGAAGCAGGGACAAATTCTCATTTTAGGCCTATATGTTGTGTATTTTACTGTATTTTAAATTTTTTTTAAAGTTAGAAGAGTGGGAAAAATGTTACAAGTAAATACTCATAGAATCATGGAAGATCTTGAGTTGGAAGGGACACACTAGGATCATCAAAATCCTGGCTCTGCACAAGACAGCCCCAAAAATCACACCATGTGTTTGAGAGCATTGTCCACAACATTCTAGCTGTAGTTCTCACAAAAGAAAATCCACAGTAAAAAGAAGAGCTCATCATCTATCTTGACATTTATTTTGCTCTCTTGTGCTAATTAACATGATCAGTTGGAACAATTCCTACTAAACTAGGAAGCAGTAATTGCGTTTTAGCCAATCTAAACACAGGTAGGATGACACAAACCATGTTTCAAGCTAGAACAGTTTTTGTTTCTCTGTTCCTTACCCTTTGCAAGTAGGAGAATGACTTTTATCCCTGGCCATCCCTGAGTCCTGGTTACACTGACAGCCCATGGAGGAACAGCTCTTCCACAAGAGATGTAGGCAGAGGGAAGGTCTCAAAGCCATCTTGGTGTCCATTCTCCCCATTCTGTTCTATTCTACTGGACTCTTCCTGTTTTGCATTTCACCAGTAACTGCAACTAAAATATTGATGGCAAAGGCACATAAAACAAAGCAAAACATGCAGGTGTAGGACGTGAGTAGATAGCAAAACATGTTTTTTATATATACTGAGTTTTTGCAATCTGGGAATTTTGGGGATAGCAAATCCCCAACCTGCTGTTAGTTTTTACTCTAGAAAGTTTAAAAACAAAAACTTTTATCTCAAAGGGATATGCTAGAGTTTTTAAGCCACATTTCTCTTCCACAACACAAAAAGTGCAGAGCAAATCAAATCAATAGTGAAAGACTTACACTTCACCTCTTTTGTTTCTTCATTTCTTTTCTTCTTAATTCAAGAGGTGTTGAAGGAAACTGGAAATGATTGTTACTTCAGTAACCTCTTTTTAAAGCAACTGAAGAATAGGTTTTAATTTGCTGGGGTAACTAAAACAAAGTATCAAGCCTTAAACATACTTTTTTAGTTTTAAGTGTGATACGTCTGTAAAGGCCTTTTCATTGTTCTGATTATTTACTGGGTCATGCCCGAGCTCTTAAAGGTCTTGTAGTTATGGTCTGTTAGCTGGACCATCAAGTACAGTTAGAGACAAACAAACACTTACTAAATGTACAAATTATCTGCTAGTAGGACTCATCTCAAATCTCAGACCACAGGAATGTGAATTGAGACTTATATGGGTCACCATAACCTTGCTGCAGCCATCTCAGATACCATTAGCATCTAGGTTAATAATTCCTCTGACATCTGGCAATAATGACAAATAAAACTTTCAAAACACTGATATCTGATATTCTGACCATCTGTGTCAATTGGTATAATAGGGCTGGAATCTCTCTTCTGGTGACTACCATGACTGCTGGCTCAGCTGGCTCCTGATAAGTCTCTTGAGATGGTGGTCTAGGAGACACTTTTTCTTTCCAGGCTCTTACGTGGGCACAGTCTGGGCTGCAGTGCAGCAGCACAGGCTGCAGGAAGGCACTCTGCAGTTACACTGGCATTGTAACCTGAGCGCAACATAAACCAGAGCAGAACTAATGAGATCTGCACCTACGTAGGAGAAAAAGGAGCAGTGTAGCCTGGCTGCCTTTGTTTTGCTGGAGCCATTATTTACAAAGGTGAGGTATTTTCACAGCCAAGGGCTGTTTGACATGGACCTGGTTTTTTGGTGCATGTTGATAACTCAGGTTTTGTTGAGGAAACTCAGCAGGAGGAACTTCTGCCTCTGGTGGGTTGTGGGCCCACAGCACATCCTCCTGTCCAGCTGTCATCTCCATGCTCTCAGGCACTTGATGGTCAAGTGGGGCTGTTCCACAGAGAAGGCTTTGTGACTTCAGTGGAGTGGTGTTTGATGAGGCTGCATCTTTTGGTATGCTTCACTGGTTTGGGTTCTAGGAGCCTGTTTCCCCATTCATTGCATAGACAAATCTCTGTGTACAAAAAAGATGGGTTTGCTCCCTTTCTTCTCTGGTTAATCTATGTAATTCTTTTGGCTAATGCTAAGTGTTACCTTCAGATGTTTCATAAGATTTTTACAGAGGCTGTCCTAATATTTTCAGAGGTTTCCTCATGACCTAGTAGTAACTTTCTGATGAAAAAATTTGCCCACGTTGTGACCTGCTATATGGAGGAAGAACTGTTTCCAATAAATGCTGTCTACTAAATCTTCTCCTATTTATTTTGTAAGAATTCCTCTTCTCTTTGGGACACAGGACCAGAATTGTCTCAATCAGTGTCTCAAGAGGCAGAGTAAACCATGAGAAGTGGCTGTTCTTTGCCAGAAATAAATCCATAATTGATCCTGATTATAGTATACAACTGTGGAAGCCACCCAAGAAGAAAGACAGATGGCTCCCAAGCCTGGAGATCGTAGCCTAGTGGCCACAAATTCCAGGTTTTGAGCATCAAGAAGAAATAAGCCACTTGGGGACCTAGTTACAGAGTGAACTAGTATAGGAGAAACAAAAGCATATAGAGGAACTTCTTTGACATAATTTCCTTTGCCCCTGGAGAGTACATGGGAGTAAGCAGAGAGTTTAGTGTAATTACTGCTTTGCTGAAGGACCTTTTCCTGTAGTTCATCACTCAGGGCATACTTGTGCTGGTGTACTCTGAGGTGGGGCAAGGGAAACTGGGGCAGATCTGTCTGGGTGTTTCAATACATGGGTGTTCATGAACAGCACAAACACACGTTGCACCATGTGTGGCTTATCTCACCACATGCAGTCCCAGGAGGCTGGTGCCTTCATGGCCCACCCTAGGAAGGGCAAAACACATAAGTAGCATGATGTTTCAGTAATACTGCATGGCAAGGTGTTCACTGCGCCTTTTGGTTTTGTGCACAAATTGCCACTAAATTGTCCAGAGCACGGTGAGATCTCCACCTATCTCCAGTTACCCTTTCTGTATGGGGAATGAAGCTCATGGTGCTGATGGTCACCTAAGGAATACAGAGAGAGTAAGTATTTGAACAATTAATTGAAGAAATATTATGAGCTTCCTTAATTTGTTTGTTGATGTTGCTATTAAGGAAAAAGAAAATCACACATCTGGATGCCCTTTCAGTTAATATGAACCATCTGTCTGGTTCAGTCTACTTTTCTGGCAGAACTTTTACTTTTGTGGTTCTTTTTCTTTTCTTTCTGATTATGAAACAATCCCCAGTGGCATGTCAGAAATGACTGTTATAAATGCTGACAATTGTTCTGGGGTTAGCATTAAAGGCTTTCAAAACCCACAAAGTTAAATCTGTGTCTGAAGCTGTGTATGTAGTCCTTGGCTTCAAATGCAAGTTACCCTCAGTTGTGAACATGCTACAGATTCTTTTAACACAGAAATGCTTGTCAAGTCCAAATCAGAACTTGGTCTTTGAGACACCGCTCCTAAGGGGAAGGGGAGTTTGCCAAGAAACCTGTTGAATACAGTGGGGTGGCTGGAGGTGCACAGTCACAGCTGGTGAAGATGGAGGAGGGAAGAGGTTCTTTGTACCAACAAAGCTTTGCCCTGAAGATAAGCAGGGACAGAAATGGCAAATGACTATCACAGCTGTGCACAAACTGTTTGAAAAGGAAAAAGTGTGCAAGACTGTTTTGCAGACAGATCAGTGCTTCTGCCTAAAGGAACTGGCTCCTTTTGCACATCCTTCTGCCTGCCTTGATATCGTGGGTATTTGCTGACTTTTATGCCTGGTTGGGTCAGACTAGGATTTGACCCATTGCTTCTTAGGTGCACGTTTTAGCCATGAAGAAAACTAAAGTGGTGTGCAAAGGAACAAGGAGTGGGCTTCAGTGTGCATCCAGTGAACTAGCAGCTGCTTTGCCTACAGCTGAACTGGTATTTGAACATGAACCTGCATATTGTGGCAAGAAAAAGGAGGACAATGTTTAATCTAGTGTTCTGGGGAGTCGTCTTGGTTTGAAGACAGGTGTCTGCTAAGGAGGGTGGGAACCTCCCTTAGAACCCACAAATTTGAATCCCCTTCCCTCCAAATTATTACAACTTTGTAATCAAGGGCTTTCAGGCAAAGACATGGGGAAAAAGGAGTAACAGTTTTTTACTAGTATCTATAGCAAGGCAAACAATCAACAACAACAGTAACAATGACAAACAAACAAACAAAAACCAGAAGATGCGGTGACAGAAGTCTCTGGGCTGCCAAGCGCTTTTCCCGTTGGGTGCAGTTCCGGTCCCAGCCGGCAGGGGCGCTGTCGGGCTCCCGGCCGGGCAGGGCGGGTGCGATGACTCCCGCGCANCAGGGAGAGCGCGGGGCGGCGGCTGCCGGCCCCCTTGGGCAGAAAACTGCTGGCACAGCCAGGAGGATGCACCGTCCAGGAACGTCCCCTTCCCAGACAAAAGCTCACTCACCAGCGAGAAGAAAACAGCACAGATCTGAAAAAACCTTTCTGCCGCTGTAGCCAAGGAACCCGAAGTTCCCCCCTGCTGCCTCTCCTGTTGCCGGTGGTCGAGTGCCTTTTCTGATGACCACATCTGCTCTCCCCTCCCCATGCCCAGCTAGCTCTTTGTCTCTTACAAAAAGAGTTAATAGTCCTTAAGTATCCAGCCATTAGTAACCTAGTGCCAGGAATGGGGAAAAATTCCACACCCCTCAAACTCCAACAGGAGTTTTAGAGTATGTTATAAAATACAAACCTAAAACATATATAGGAAAAAATGCCCACAGAGGCAAAGAAAATAAGTTATTCATACACTAATGAATTTTTAAAAGTACTGGTTTGTTATTGTTCTGAAAGTAGAAATCTTGACTCTCTGCTGCGATGTGCTGGATGAGCTGGAGTGAGCTGCTTTTTGTAACCATTATGGATTTATTCCCTGTTGGTCCTTTGGATTTTTCATGCAGTAAATTTCCAACCATGCTGCTCAGATGATGCTTAAAATCCCACATTAGTAGCACTGCTGCTTTTTAGAATCATATGATCAATTATAAAATTGTTCAGGCTGGAAAGAACCTTTAAGATCATAGAGTCCAGTTGTAAACTTAATACTGCCAACTCCACCACTAAACCACGTCTCCAACTGCTCTGCCTATGCACCTTTTAAATATCTCCAAGGATGGTGATTCTACCAACCTCCCTGGGCAGATTGTTCCGGTGCTTGATGAACCTACTGCTGCAGAATTTTTTCATAATGCCCAGTCCAAGCCTCCCCAGTGCAATTTGAGGCCATTTCATCTCTTCCTATTACTTATTACTTGGGAGAAGAGACTGACAACTCACCTCACTTCCACCACTTTTGAGGCAGTTGTAGGGAGCCATGAGGTCCCCCAGAGCCCAGAGCTTCCCCTTCTCCAGGCTAAACACCCCCAGCTCCCTCAGCTGCTCCTCACAGGACTTGTGCTGCAGACCCTTCACCAGCTCCTTCTCTGGACTCACTCCAGCCCCTCAATGTCCTTCTTGTCCTGGGGGCCAAAACTGACCACAAGACTTGAGGTGTGGCCTCACCAGTGCCCAATACAGGGGGACAGTCACTGCCTTGGCTTTGCTGGCCACACTGTTCCTGCTACTGGCCAGGATGGGATTGGCCATTGGGCACACACTGGCTCACGTACAGCTCACCAGCACCCCCAGGTCCTTT
>VZTX01016608.1:9558-24200 GCA_013400915.1 Pardalotus punctatus
TGAGCCCCGCGCTCTCCGCCCGCCCGCCGGCCCACGCGGGGCGGAGCGGGGGCTCGGAGCCGCCCGGCTCCGTGTCCCTCGCCGGGGGCCGCAGTCACGGTGACCACACGAGCCGTGGGGTGGCTGCAGGCTGCTGCTTTCGCTGCTGCAATGTGACCACGCTCCCAGCAGGCGCCTTCACGCCCCCGGCCCCGTGTCGCTCCGGCGGCGGACGCGGCGTGGTCCCGGCTGGGAATTCGCCGTGGTGTGTCCGTCTCCCCCCGGCATTCAAAACAAACAGGAGATGTGAAAACACAGCGTCCAGAAAAATCTGAGAAGATGAAAACAAAAAGGCGAAGTGGCTGCAGAGCTCAGAGGCTCAACTGGGGCCCCACGAGGCAGTGGCAGTAAATAAATAACAGTGTTGGTGTCGGGAGATTTGTCACCTCGCTATGTCCCGCTATGCAGGCACCGTGAGAGACACAGTGGCGGCAGGATAACACCAGAACCAGCAAAGGGACAGGAGGAAAGAGGAGCCCGGTGACCTGGCCCTGCCACAGCAAGGGCTGGCACCCAGCACCAGCACTGGAGTGAGCTGAGTGCCATCCATCCGGGTGGGGATGAGGCCGTGGGAACCTGTGCGAATTCCCCCGCGGCTGTGACACTGAAACCCTGCCACGAGCAAAAGCCAATGGTACAACATGTCCCCAGCTCTGCAGGGAGGTTTGCTGGGGCCGTGGGGGGAGTGGGGACCAGGGCCCTGCAGGTGCCCCAGTGCTCCTCCAGTAAGTGGGCTGGTGAGCGTCTGCCTTTTTGCTGTCAGAAATAACCATTTTGCCCCTTCTTTGCCCATACTGCACTCACAGGAGCAGCCTGGCAGCGAGGGGAGCAGGGACTGTGCGCTCAGACACGCCAGCTAAGCTCTCTGCTCCATTTCCCTGACTTTCCAACTGCACCATGCACAGCACAAACCCCAGGGACAGGACTCAGACTGCCCTGAGTTTGGTGTTCAGCTGCATCCTGCCCTTGGGACTCTTTCCTTGTTCGTGGGGAGAGACACCAGCTGAGGACAATGCTTCCCATCAGCATTTAGGGACATCAGAGATCAGACCTGTTCCTGTCCAAGCTACTGCTGTGGGTCAGCAGCACAGACTGAAGCACCAGACACTTCCAAGTGTCCAGGAAGGCGAGTGAACCCTCAGGAGCTACAGATCTGTCAGGGGCTGGTTCCTGGGAGCAGGGTCCATGGTGGAAGCTCGGTGCCCCGCAGAGCTGACACAGTTCTGGCGTCTGCCAGCCACCATTGCAGGTCCCTCCAGGGTACAGGGACTGTTGTGGAGTGCCCTGAGCCCCAGTACACAAGCCCAGCACATGCATTTCCTGCTCTCCAGTGTCTTCAGCCCCTCTATTCAAACCAAATTAATTTTAGCCATGTTTTTCCAGCCATGAGCACTCTGCAACGAGGCTGGAGCTGGGATGCACAGACAGACAGGGAAGGGGAAGTTTAGGCTCCAGGAGAGGCAGAGACTACCCAGAGCTTCCTGCTGCCCAAAAGAAACTGTCCAAGGACATGTGCCCACCATAGCACGAGAGCCAGACCAGCATTCAGGGGCACCACAGGCTCAGGATTTGTGCTGAGCCCATTTCTGGGCCCTGTTTCCAGAGTCTCTCACTCCATGCAAGTTGGAAGCCTTGGAGATGATGGACTTGGGACCAAACCAGACATGGTTTTCTCCACACAGTGAATGTCTATCTATAACAAACAGAGAACCAACTTCTCAAAACTAGAAAAAGAGACTACTGTGTCTTTTAAAATTTATTATTTTTTGTTCTCTGAACATTTTCCCAGAGGAGAAATGAGAAATGAGGAACCTCCCGTGTCAGACAGCACCATAAATGTCTCCTGCTACTCTGCAAAGTCTGAAAGGAAAATGCTATCACTGGAGCCCCTGGGGACATCACATGTATCCCAGTACAAAAAGCCAGGCCCCAGGCCAAACCTGCTGTCCTGGGAAGCTGTGACACCCAGCTCTGAAAGCCAGGCTTGGGGTCTCCTGAGGACATGAGTCATGGAAAGCTGTTGGATGAGAATCCTGCGGTTTGGCGGGCTTCAATGTAATTCCTACCTGAGCATCCATGTGCTGTGCAAGCATTACCCACGGCCTCTGCTCAGCCTGTGCCTCCCCTGCCTTGGAACCCCCTCCCAGGGGTGGGCTGGGGTCGGATCCTCCCTAAGCCTTTCCTTCCCCAGGGAAATGTAGATATGAGAGGCCAAAAGATTTAGTGAGACATCAAGGGTGGAAAAGGCTTTTTATTGGACTTAGATGGGGTGACCATCTCACTGCAAACAGACTGATGAAGAGAGAGACCAGAGGAGACTGCAAAATAAGGTAAGGAATTCTCACATGCTATGAGGAGCCATCCTCCTCTGTCACGTAAGGGGAAACTTACTGGGTGGGAATAATGCTTGTCAGTAGGGGAGAGAAAAATTGGAAAGAACCTCCTAAAATTAGAAATCAATTGATGACAACCATAAGCATTCCAATAGGGTCAACAAACAAAACACCCAAGCTGGTGGCTCGTTCTGCACAGCCCAAACTCCAAACTGCAAAATCTTCCTGAGGAATAAAATATCTATTGCTGTATTCCCCACAGTCCCATTATTAGTCTTGTCCATGGAAAGCTAATGAAGGTAAAAGGTGCTGGATGACCAGCAGAGTCCAGAGCAGCTCCTGCCCAAATCAATCAACCTGAACAGCTACTGCTATTGCCAAAGAAAGGGTTTTGCTCCACATTTTGTGACTTGTGGCAGCCCACAACTTCCTGGAGAATGTTTCTTTCAGCTCATCATTTCTTCATTGATTTTTCCACTTTGTGGGGACATCACACAGACCTTTGTGCACCAGTGGTTGTGTGTGATGGTTTCGATGTTGGAAGTCTGACGGCTCCTCCAGTGCTCAGGTAAGGATGTCCTTTTTCCATACAGGGCCAGATGTTCCTCACAGCAGCAGAAATTTTGGTAAACACAGACATCTCCCCCAGCTCACTGTGAGAAGTGTTTTCCCAGGGTGGAGAACCTGCCCCTTCTCCACAAAGTCTACTGCAACTGGAGACCCTCAGATGAGGGGTATTTGGGACATTTTAAACAGTAATTTTTAATGGATTCCCTGGTCTGGCTCCCTGTGAAGATAATTTTAATCAGGCAAAGCACCTGCAGAGGTGAGAGCTCATGGGTGCAATGCAGAAGTGGCTGAGACAGTGACCTGCATGGGAGCGACTTGCTCTGATTTCACCCAGCCTTACGAAATATTCCCTTCTCCTTCATGACAAACACAACTTCTTATTTTTGATTGTGGAAAGGCCATTTAAGGGACTTTCTGGCAATGGCTGGGGAGTGACAAACGGGGTTTCAGTCGTCTGCAAACTCCCTGGATTTTCTGCAGCAGGTCACTCATGCTCTGTAGAGTGCTCAGTCTCACAGTCCTGCTGTATTTTGCACCTCCTAAAGGATGGCAAGGTGACCCCTCCTGGGGTCAGCTGTGGGCACTGGTGGTGGGATGGGTTTCAGCAACACTCCTGGATGTCCCAGCTCTGCCCTCAGTGTGGTGCTGAGGACTTCACTAGATCCCTCCCCACCACAGCAGTTACATGAGAAGGACACAGGGTGCAAACTGCATGTGCTCCTAAGAGCCAGCAAAACCTGCCCATAAACATGATTGTCAGAGGCAGAAGAGGGAAAAAACTGAAGGAGAAACCATATCTTACACAGTAAAAAACATGAAGCAGAAAAGCATGGCCCGAACTGAAAGAGCTGGGGCAGAGAAAAGTCATGGGGCAGCTCACGCTGATCACAGCCATGGAGAAGGAGCCAAAGAGCTGAATATTGCAGGCGGAGGCAGAGATGCTCCTTCCATGTCACCTCATGTGGGCTGAAGCCAGCACAACACAGCGGGCAATGAAAGCAGGTAAGGGGAGGCTCCAGCCCACCTCAGAAACTTGGAATCATCCAGGGTGGAAAAGCCCACTGAGATCAGTGAGCCCAGCTTCTCCCCCAGCACTGCCACACTACCACTAAACCATGTCCCAGGTGCCACATCCACGTGGCTTTTTTATCACTTCCAGGGATGGTGACTCCACCACTGCCCTGGGCAGCCTGTTCCAATGCCTGACCGCCCTCTCCATGATGAAAATTTGCCTAATGGCCAATCTAAATCTCCTCTGGCATAATTTAAGACATTTTCTTCTTGTCCTGTCCCTTGTTCCCTGGGAGCAGAGCCCGCCCCCCCCGGCTGTCCCCTCCTGTCAGGAGCTGTGCAGAGCCACAAGGTCCCCCCTGAGCCTCCCTCTCTCCAGGCTGAGCCCTTTCCCAGCTCCCTCAGCTGCTCCAGGTGCCCCAGCTCCTTCCCCAGCTCCGTTCCCTTCTCTGGACATGCTCCAGCCCCTCAAAGTCTTTCTGTCATGAGAAACCCAGAACTGAACCCAGGACTTGAGGTGTGGCCTCACCAGTGCCCAGTGCAGGGACACATTGTCCTCCTCCACCCCTGCAGGGAGGGACATTGTCAAACCCTTCTGCCCATCTGGGGCTCCTGAAGGGCCTGGGAGGGGAGAGCTGGCAGGTGCAGAGGAGCAAAGAGCACCAGAGACATCCATGGGGAAGGGTTCTGACTGCCACAAATATTGTCACAGGCACCGTGGGAAATGTGCATTTCTTTCTTTAAAGCAGTTCTTCTCTCCCCAGGCATTGGGGACATTTTTCATGGTGACTTCTGGTTTGCAAGTTTTTCACTTTGCTTTAGAGCTTGTTGAAAATCAAGAGAGGTTTCCCAGGATGTTGGGGCTAAAAACCATCATTCTTAGCACCAGTATCTGACTGAAAGAGTAAATATTGAAATGCCTATTTGTGGATTCCCCAGAAAAACCAAGCAAAATCCATCCTGCAGGTGGGGTTAGGAGGGACTGTGAAAGGGCTGGGGGCTCCCAGCTCCTCAGAAGCTCTTGCTCCCACCTCAGTCCCAGCTCACCTGGCCAGCCCCACTTCCTAAGCCCGTAAGGAATTCCACTAAACCCCTTCCTTCTGCTGACCCTGCTTAGCACCTACAGGGAGATTTGCTGTCCCATTCCCTGACGCCTGCAGCCACAGGCAGCCACAGCCCTTTGCTATGGCCCTACAATCCCATTGGGTCCCCAAAATCTGATGGAGGGAAGTGGGCAAGGGGGCAGGGCTGGGGGGCATCCCACTGCGGGGGGACCTCCAGGAGCCCCCATCACACTCCACAGAGCAGAAACCCCGCCAGCCCAGAGACACGAGGGGCGCTCCCGGTTTTAATCCAGTGCACCAAAACCTCCCCGGAGCAGGGAGCGAGGGGGGCTCAGCCCGGCCGGTGCCCCCCATGCCCTGCGCGGCCCCCGGCAGGCAGGGTGCCTCCTGCGATAAGGGCACAAAACAGCTGAAAACAAACAAACAGTTGGAGTTAATGGGGCAGCAGTTATTTTTGGCCTAGAGGGAGTTCACACACTCTGTGTTGTTTTAGCAAATAACTGTAAATGGAGCTTGTGGCGCAGGGAGCGGGCTGGGAACGGGCTGGCTCCGGGCAGTGGGAAGAGCCGGCGCTTGTTGCGCTGGTGCTAACAGGAAACCCAGCGCCTCGCCTCCCTTAGCACCTCGCTGGCCTCCCCTTTTATTGTCACCACATCCTTCGGGCCACATCAGAGAGGAGCCGAGGGGGCAGGGCGGGGGCCGTGGGAAGGTGGCCCTGGGCTCTGTCAGCCGGGCGGGAGGGGCACGGCCCGTGCAGGCCAGCGTGGGGAGAAGGGGCTGCGGCTGGCGTGGCCACCGGGCACAACGCAGAAGCCACCGCTGCTGTCAGCCCGGGCACGCTCTGGAGCCAAGCCCCGCCGCAGCCGGTGCTGACCGAGGCTGCTGCCCATCAACCACAGCCGGTCCCGGCTGGTCCCGGCGAGCACATGGCACTGTCGGCATTGCCACGGGCCAGCAAGCCGCAGGAAAAAGGCAGCTTCCTATGGAGATGCATCGTGCAGGAGACCCAGGATTGTCTAATGCCCTGGCTGGGACGCTGGGGCTTTTGCGTGTGCTGAGATGCAAAATTAAACATTTTCTTCACAGTTGTTTTTTTTTTTTAAAAAAAGAGTGATTACACTCCCGGGTGTCTGGGATAGGAAGCCAGGTGGCTGCAGAGGATTTGAGTGGCATTGCCTGAATTGGCCTGACTCCATAAACCAGATGCGAGGCTTTGCACAGGCAGAAAGCACAAGCCATCAGTAAAACACACATAAAATCAAGCCACACATCATCTCAGTAAGAGAAGGATAGTTAGAAACACTCTGCTTGCACAGCCTGTAATCTCAGAGCAATAAAACTAGAAAATAAAAGCCAGATAGCAGCTGCTGCCAGAGCGGGGGACTGGGACACAGGGCCGGAGTGGTGGCATTAGGCTCACATCACAATTTCTGCACCAATTTGAGGTTAAATCTGCTGGTGACATCCCCTTGGAGACCTGTCCAGGGTGTGGGGTAACCAGGGAAGAACAGCTCCAGTGAGGGAACGTGGGGAAGGGGCTGGAGCACAAGTCTGCTGAGGGGCAGCTGAGGGAGCTGGGGGGGCTCAGCCTGGAGAAAAGGGGGCTCAGGGGGGACCTTGTGGCTCTGCACAACTCCTGACAGGAGGGGACAGCCGGGGTCGGGGTCAGGCTCAGCAGATGAAGCTGAATGCTGGTGATCCAGGTGCTGACTGGAAAATGGGCTGAGAACGCAGCGCTGCAGGCAACGCTGGCACTGCAGAGAGCAGCAGGGCACAGCCAGGAAATGCTGGTGCCAGCATCCCCCTGCCAGCTCCTGCTCCCTGGGATGGGAGCAAGCAGTGCCAGGGCTGGGGAGGGCTGGACGTGGTTGCAGGAATGGAAGAAGGATGCCGGGATGGTGGAAACAGAAGGCAGCACCCTAAACCACAGCAGGGAGCAGCCCTGCACCAGCAGCCTGAGCACTAAAATATCTCTTGCATCATTTCAGGGTATTAGTGTGGGTTTGTCTGTGGGGAAATGCCCCTAATGGGTGGCTGGGTGATGATTTTCCTCTAGGTTTTTGATTTGTACACACAGAACTGAAGGTCTGTGTGGAACAGCCCTTCCATCTGGGCCCCATCCAGTCCCCCCAGCATGGCCATGGCATGTCCCATTCCTGGCCCTTTGTGTGCAGATCACAGAATCAGAGACTGGTTTGGGTTGGAAGGGACCTTCAAGCTCATCTCATGCCACCCCCTGTCATGAGCAGGGACAGCTTTCATCAGAGCAGGTTGCTCCAAGCCCCATCCAGCCTGTCCTGCACCCAGTGCAGGAGCCCAGACGACTGCAAACAGGCTCATCTTGTGCTCAAAGGCTGCCAGTGCCAGGAAAAGGGATTTGCAGCAGCTGTGGCCAAGTCTCAGGATTCATACAGTGCCCCAGAATGCCTGACAGTGGCTCCTGGAGCCATGGGGTGAGAGCCTCCAGTCCTGCCAGTCCTAGGGCTTCATCCACCTCCCTGGGGAGGACCTGCTGCTTCCTGCTGCCACGGGCAACAGGGGTCACTTTTGTTGGATGATCTCATCAAACTTTGGTTATATCTGCAATACAGATCCTAAATCCACTGTTTGTAGGCCCATAAAAGGCTTCCCTGGGGGGAGATAAGAATTGAAGACAACTGGTCTTAATGGCGTTGGAGAGATTTATGGGATCACCTTAAAAGAATTTATTGGAGGGCTTTTTTAATGAGCAAATAATTAGTAGATTTATCTGCTTTTAGGTGCCTTGCTGTTTTATAGCTTTAGTGAAATTGCTTTCTAGGGATTTTAATAAATCCTGATTCTGCCTTTCTTCCCAGGGCCCATCCTGGAGTTCTCTGCCCTAGGCATTGCAAGCTGGAAGGCATGGCTGCTTGAGTGACTGTTATTTTTAAGGGACAAATCATTCAGAAAGGGAGGAACAAGTCTGGTGAAAGGCAGGGCTCTGAGAAATTCTTGTACAACCCCAGGAAAGCCCAAAGCCCCAGAGGGATCACAGGGCAGCAACTCCCTGGGTCAGAGCCCTTTTTCAGGGAAAGCAGCTCATCTATTTCCACAGGGAAAACATCCCTGCCAGATGTTTTTCCGAAGAAATCCCCTTCCCCAGACAGCTTCCAGCACTTCCCCACTTCCAGGACAGCCCCTGAATCCCCTCCCAGGCCACGGCTCCCTGGGGTCCCTCCAGCTCCTCGGCGGGGGGATTTCAGCACTGCCACAGCGCTTGGGTGGCCACCAAGGCCAGAGCCCCGACCCCCTGTGCAGCCCCTCTGCACTCGCCAGGCCCTGCCCACGGCCAGGCTGTGCTGCCCCAGGGCTCCGGCTGGGACCCAGCACGCTCAGGTCACTGAGCTCGGACACGAGGCGTGCGGGGTCCAGCTCTGCAGCCGCTTCCGTGAGCAAGGGGAGCCACTCAGGGGAAAGGGTGGGAATTGGGGTCCCCGGGCTGACAGGGCCTGTGGCTGTCACACAGTGATGGAGGGGAAGGAGCAGGAATTGCCAAGGTCACGGCTGAGCGGAGGCTGTGCTGGAGCTGCACATCCATCCCTCACCTGGGAACATCCCTGGGAAGGCTGGGGAGAGGGAGATGCTGTGCTCGGGAACAGCCCCAGGAAGAAGCAGTGGCACAAATCTATCAGCCAGAAAGGGGCTATGGGGAGACTTAACTGCTTGTGGGAAAAGCAAAATCCCAAGCTGTTGTGTCAGGAGCTGCCCCCAGCCGGGTCATGCCCAGCCCCTGGCCCCAAGCTGGATATTCATTCATGGACAGAGACCTTCCCGGGAGCTGATGGCATCAGCCCAACCCTGGGCAGAGCCATGGTGAGACTTCCAGGGATAATTCTGGTATTTTCCTGAGGTTTGGGGCTCCCAGTGAGTCAGCAATGGTGCCAGGGGCCCATTGCCAAGGAGAGGTGAGCAGCCAGGCATGTGCTGCTCCAGGGGCTGGGAGTGGTAGAGCCGAACTCCCACAAAACCAGCCCTTCACTCCTCATCTCCTTGGCTGCTCAGGGAAGCAAAACCTCATTTCCAGGGCCAGGGTGTCCTTTGGTTTGTTTTAGTTAAGCACAAACACTACCAAAATCTCCAGGAAAATTCCACAGCCTCAGTACATTACAGTAGGATCTCATATATATAAATATATATACACCCACACCCACTTATATACTATATATTTATATATCTATATATCTATATATCTATATATCTATATATCTATATATCTATATATCTATATAACTATATATCTATATATATATAATGAACGAATATCTATATCTATTAACAATTTTAATACACTTTTATACAATAGAGACAGTGATTTAATGTGGAGGGAAGGGGATTTTTAGAACAAGCCCCTCCAGCACTCAGAAATGACCACTTTTCCTTCACAATGGTTCAGGCTCCAGCAGAGCTGATTTCTCCTGGGACAGACCATCCAGTGTGTGGATTTTGCTGGCAAAGGGTGGCTGAAAAGAAAACAGTCCCAGAGTTCACAAGGTCTGTGAGAAGATTCAGAGGCCGGAGCTGCACATGCTGCGTCGTTAGTGGCTTTTGCTGCTAATTGGGCACGGGCTGCCAAGCTGGACTTATTCCAGCGGAAAAAGGAATCTCTTCCCTGCTTGTTCCCTGACAAGTTAAAGGTCAGACACCTTAAAAGCCTGTACAACTACTTAAAGCTTTCGATGTTGTACTTAAAAGCTTTGCCATGGAGCCCCTGTCCTTTGCTTCCTTCCGCTGTGAAATTCCCTCTGGCTTAAAAATTCCCAGAGTTTGTCCCAGCCCTGCTCCATGCCTGCTACCAGATCCAGCCCACGACAATCCTCTGCTGAGATGCTCTTTTGTTCTTGATGGCATATTGGGCAACCTTGAATTTTTTATCCACATCCCTGACTCCTCCTGGAAAGTGGGAAATGTGGCTTCAACAGCTAGCTGTCCTGCTTGATAAAATTAATCCAGACCAGCAGCATCTACATTTTCCCCATTATTTTCAAGAGACAGGGTAGAATCATAAATCATATGTGTCTCTAGAAACAGATGATGCAAACGGGGTAACATGGAGGAGAAGCATCCCTTGTTTTGGAAAGGCTGGTGCAGAAATACCCCACGGCAGGGGGTGGAACAAGATTAGCTTTAAAGGTCCATTCCAGCCCAAACCAGTCTGTGATTCTATAAAATAAGTTGCCCTATTTTAATCCAGTTGATAAATTATAGATCCCACATTTCAAAACCTCATTGAACTCCATCAAATGATGAGCAGATATTGCAAACTTCCCACATTTGCTCCGGAAAACTACAAGTCTGAAGATGGGGCTCCTGAGTGCCAAGGCTGGCAGAGGTGGGGTGGGGGTCCTGCCAGGGTGGTTCAGCGCGTGGCTCCCACCCCGAGCACGTGGCACAACCGCATTTCCCTGCCTCGTGGTGGCCAAGAAGCTTTTGTGGATCAGAGTGGTGGGGCTGCAACATCCCTGTCCCTGCAGAGCTGGGGACTCAGGGCACAGAGGGGACACACAGAGCTCTGGCTGCCAAGTGAGGAGAGCAGACCTCCACTGAGCTGACAGCTCACGGCAAAGCCAGTCCTGGGGCCCAGGCCTCCTCCTACAGAGACGGGAGCTACTGAGAAAACAAATGCTGATGAGTCTTTGCTACGCTGTGGGAATCGGCCTCGCTGGCTCCTTGGGTTTCGTTTGCAGCACTGAAGATAAGAAACCCAGGGTGTTGTGGGAAACAGGAAGACCTTATCTCCCATCCCAAGCTGCTTCTCCTGCCACAGCCTCATGTTTTTTCCCACTCATGCCTGATCCCACATGATTCAGGTCAGCAGAGAGGGCTGTGTGCTGCTGCTCTGGCAGCACCACTGAGCCCCCCAGCAGCTGGATGGCACCAGGAGGCTTAGTTTAGTACCAGGAGCACAGAATCATAAACTGCTTTGGGTTGGAAGGGACCTTTGAAGTTCATCTAGTCCAACTCCCCTGCAGTGACCAGGGACATCTTCCACTAGACCAGGTTTCTCAGGGGCACATCCAGTCTTGACCTTGAATGTTTCCTGGAACAGGGCAGCCACCACCTCTCTGGGCAACCTGTGCCAGTGTTTCACCACTGTAATTTTAGAAAAATCCCTGGATAAACCCACAGGCACATCCTCAAGGGCCTCCACAAGCACAGGAGATGCCACAGTCGCTGGCAGGGCTCTCTGCTGAGGTCAGCCTCCAGCCTTGCAGGTGCCAGAGAAAAGTGCTGGAACAAGATGTTTTGGAGCAGCCAGCTCATCAGTAGGTAAGGCCCATGTGACACAGTATTAGGACTAGAAATACTGAAATCTCAGATGAAAGGGAATCACAGCTTTTGAGCTGCAGCTACACTTCCAAAAAACAGCCAGGAAAAAGGATAGCTCTGCCATTTGCAAGCTTCACCCATCCTTCAGCCCTTAAGCTCCCTACCAAGCCAGGAAATGAGGATGCTGCTGTTGGATTTCCAATAAAAACACAGCTATTGACTCCCTTTAGTTTGGTGGCTGTTGAGCACTTCACCTCATCGCTGCAATGTGGGCTGGAACCAACTGCATCAGACATTTTAACAGAGAGCACCCTGGTGCTTCAGCGTTAGAGCCAAGTCTGTCACGAATTAGGACCAAACTCAGACCCTGAGTCTCTATTCAGGTGGTGAGCAAAGCCCCTGGTGGTGCTGGGCTAAGCCTGGCAGTGGTGATGTCCGTGTGCAGGGCAGGTGCCCACCTCCAGCCCCCCGTGCCAAGGGTGCTTCATGGCAAGGCCTGGCAGGGACCACACTGCCTGGGCAAGATCGAGGGCTCTGCCAGATCCCAGCCTCAGAAACAAAGCCAGGAGTGAAGTATTGCCATGGGACCCATGAGGACATGGGATTTCAGCCCTACATGGGATTCTCTCCCACCCAGCAAAGAAGCCCTGCTGATTTCGGGTCCTAACTGGAAATTCACTGGGATGCAGGACCCAGCCTTGGTTTGATCCACCTCTGAGTGTCTTCTCTTACACCTCGTGTAACCAGGCAAGGGCAGAGTATGGTGCCACTGGCAGCATCTTCACCTTCCTGCAGCCCTGGCTTGGCCCCTGCCCACCAGTGAGATGCAGGGTGTGGGTGACAGAGACATCTCAGTTGGATCTGGGATTTATCGACAGCGACTGGGATGGAGCCACCGGGGAAGGAGGGAGATGACAAGAAAGTGTCCTGACCCAGGCAAGGAGGAGGAGAAGGGGATTAAAGGGAAGGATTAAAGGGAGAAAACTGCCGGTCATCCTCAGTGAGAACGAAAAGAGGCAGCAGCAGCAGAGGCAGCTCTGCCCGGCCGCCCCTGCTGCCCCCACGCCGGCTCCCAGCGGCAGCACCTCCTTTGTGTCTCCTGTGACCCGGGGATGATGGGTGTGGGAACCGGGCCCTGGGTACCCCGGGCTGCCGTGGCTGCACACCCTCACAAAGGCCAGGGCAGAGCTGGGGAGGAGAGAAAGCAGGGAGAGATGGATGGCTCTGGCTGTGGCTCTGTGCTGCGAGGCTGCTGGGTGCAGGGCTGGGGTGGGTGATGTCCCTCCTGCTTGCTCTGTGCTTGGCTCTCACTTGGAAGCACCTTGAGCTGCTGGGCCCAAAGCAGAGCCAGCACACGGGATTGTCCCCTAACAAGCCTTGACCACCTCCCACCACAGCGCAGGAAATGAGAAAACCTGGTAAGTCAGAGCTCTCTGAGTGCAGCCCCAGTGGGAGCTTGGGCAGGGACTGGACTGATGCATCCAGTGGGATGCCTGGGGATGCCCAGCCTGGACAAGGCTCCATTTCCTGACGAGGGCATTTTGTCCTCACCCACTAGGCTTGAGATCTCCAAGACTCAAAACACCCTCCCAAATCCTCCCTCTCCTTTTCCCCCCACTCTCCAGGCAGGAGCCAAGTCATGACTCCCTTGTGCACATGGAGCATCCTGGAATCCCTCCTGGGACATGGCTGAGCCATGGGGACCACAGCTGAGGGAGCAGAAAAGGTTTGGCAGGAGCTTCAGTTCCCAGAATGTGCCAGAAAGGCTGGCCCATGATTAACGACTAATTAGGAAATGTCCATCATGATTATTATCCTAATGATCCTGGTAAGAAAGGCTCCTTACCTTAGGAAAAAAATGGATGTTGGCTCCAACAGTCCCCAAACATAACAGCCCACTGTGGGAAACTCCAGACTTTAGTAAAAACAAATAGTCTCGAGTTTGCGCAGGAGATTTTATTTTTAAATAAGCCAAAGCCAAATGAGCAATTTTTCAGGGAACTCTGGAACCTGTGGGCTGGTCAGGCCAAGGGGGAGGCAGGAGGGGGTGCTCTGCTGGGGGTGGCCACTGTCTCCATGTGGGAACACAGCCTCGTGTCCTGGCCCAGCTGAATTTCCCCATCACTCAGTTTCCTTACGGGACAGCAATAGCCAAACCCCCTCACAAATCTTCCATTAAAACCATGAAATGAAGCATAAAGCCATGGAAAGGGACCAGTGCCATGGCATCAGGTGATCCCATTCATCCTGCCTGGACTTGATACCCTGAACAGCAAAACTGAAGACAATGGGCTTTGCGTCCTGCTCAGTGTGCTGGCTGCAATCTCAGGTGCGTAACTGAGTTTTGCAATTCAGTGGGGTCACTGTTAAACAGCTGCTAAAGTACATTGGAAACACATAGAGAGGTTAATATGAGGTAACTTTTTGAATATATAGAAATTTTCCTGGAGAGACATTCCCAAGTGATACAATGCTGCTCTCTAATGAAAAGGAATTATTCAAGTCCAGCTCCAAAACCATTCATCCACATGCTACTCCTTAGGCTTTCCAGTAACTCCCATTAGCTTCAGGAGCTCAACCCAAAGGATTAGGAGCTAAAGTCTGCAAAATGAAAAGTGCTCCATAATTGAGCTCTGCTGTCACAGGGATGACCACAGGGATCCTCCTCTGCGGATCAAGGAAAAGGAGACTTCTCCAGTTAGACTGACGAGGATTTTCCAGCTACGACATCAACCAAATGCCTCTCAATTTTTATCAAGGAATCACTGAGCACAGCCGTAACCACGCAACTGGAAAGTCAAGAAATTAGTACTGCCTGAGCTAAAGACTCTGAGAAAACAAATAATGAGGATTCAAGGAGCGTTTGGACAACGCTCTCAGGCCCAGGGTGGCATTGTTGGGGTGTCTGTGCAGGGCCAGGAGTTGGACTCGATGGTCCTTGTGGATCCCTTCCAGCTCAGGATATTTTAGGATTTGAACCGGAAAGAAAATGTACCATGCAACTGGGAGTTTCAAAGCACACAGTGGGGCTCTGGGGCCCCTCCGTGTCACCCACAGGTGCAAGGTCCCTTTGTGTGCTATGGCACTGGGGAGCAGGAGAGCTCATGATTTTGGGACCCCATGCTCAGGGAGGGTCTGGTGCTCAGACACTTGCCAAGGCTGAGGCCAGTGCTCAGCTTTCCCTGCTCTCCCCACCTGACCTCAGCAGGGATGTCAAGCACCTGTGTCAGGCTCTCAGCAAGGCCTTCTCCAGCTCATTAAGTGCACAATTAGAAGTGATCAGAATTAAAATATTGAGCAGTGGGAACTGAGCACCAGCCTGATTTCTTCTTTCTAA